>DWLR01001049.1:0-20268 GCA_018246295.1 Papilio alexanor hazarajatica
GTACAAGAGATGGCACTTTAAAATTTTCAGGATGGATTTCTTTTGACCTGACCTGGAAAGTATTGTAAATACTGGAGATAACTAATTTTAATCAGACAAAACCTTTTTGAAAAGACGAAACTGCATAATTATTATTTTTTTTAATATGCTTACCAGACCCGAGAATCGAACTAGTTAAAATATGAAAAATAACATCATGTACTTTTATGGCGTTAACTATTGGTGTCATTGATGAAAAAAAATATCTCCAGCGAACATGGTAAATTAAATGAAAGGAATAATAAGTTTAAAATTTGAAAATTTAAATTAAGCGTGGAATCTAAACTTTTTTGAATTAATTGAAAAAAAAGTTAGTAAACTTAGTTGATCAAAGTGAGCTTCATTTTGTTGGACACAAAAATATATTATTCTTGTACAAGGCCAGCGAGGACTCCGTATCACACGTTTGAATACTAAAAAAGTTAGTCAACATCAGATCAGAGCAGTACCATCTTCACCACTTTTTTTTTTTACCTGGCGATGTATCTCTGCAGATACATCAAAGTTTTAATACTTATGTATTATTGTGGACTCTTGGCAGTGTATCCCATCCATAGGATACATTTTTTTTGTAAACCTACCGTAAGATTTTTTTAGATTTTTCTAGGCATCTTCGAGCCACAAGCATTTGGGCAATAAAATTATTTTGACATTCAAAAAATTTTTTCTCTGCCAAGAAAAGGGTAAGACATTTCTTTTGTCTGTAACTCAGGTAACATGAAGTCAACGACAGAATAGACTGTACTGCTGCTATTGAAAAGTTAAATAAATTTCCAATGTTCATTTTCTTTCACAATAAATCCGTATTAAGTTTGTTATATTGCTCAAATGGTAATACAGATATTATTTGATATTGTTTAGTTTTATTTGTAATACATTTATGTGTGATAAATAATTTTAGAATAGTTTGTAGCTGGCAGATGAAATGTCACATCGAACATCTGATTTCATTTTCATCGAGACCGTTTCACTCATATAAGTATAAGCTTTTTATTTTATTTTTAATTTCATATGGTATTGGTATTTAACATTATTTCAATCAAAAATATAATTCGTATAAAATCTTCAAAATGTTAAACTATTTCATGCACATTATACAATTTAGACAATTATTGTACTCAGTTACTTTTTACACCTTTTTAAACTACAATCAACAAATTAAAATCCAAATTCATCAATAACTTGAGATATTAAGAGTTTAACATTCTCTTTTCGATGAGATAATGTTTTTTAAATCTGTATTTTGTTTATAATATTCTGCACTTCACTAGGGCATATGTTTTGTAGCTTATTTTTTGTCATGTATTTTTTAATCGTTTTAAAATTAAAGAAATATTGTTTCTATAATGATATGAATTTTTTGGTGTTTTACGTTTTCAATTGCTCATAATGATTATTTATAAAAAAATATTTTAAATTAACTTCTATCAGTAGCAAATTGAGTAGTAGAGAGGGTAATGGTCTTAAGTCGTGGCGTTAAGACCCTGGTCCACAAACGTCAATTATGGATCCACCACTGATCCACTTCGAAAGTAGTACTGGTGATCGTACAATCTCAGTTTCAGTGTCGGCCGCATGTGCAAAATATATTACTTTTCAATATCCTAGATAGTTTATGTGTAGACTTTTTTTGTCTTTAAGTTGATACATTTCACGCCTTTTCCAGGCTTGGTGATATAAAAAAAATATAAACATATGAAATCGAAAGTTTGACGTTTAAGATTGTCTAAGTCGTAACGCATTTATGTTATTAAATAAGCTCCAGCTTTGTAAGATCCAAAAAGCTTTTTTAAATTGTTACTTGCTGTTTATGATGTTACAATATTATTATTGCCGTGGTAATGTGAACTCTGGCAAGGTGTTACATACATTACAGGTATATAGTATAATGTACAAATAATCTATGTTTTTACGTGTATATTTCAAGTGTTATAAAAGTGGTATTTAAATAGATTTATTGTTTTATTTTTTCCAACCTACGGAAAACTGTCAAACTATAAAAGGAATACTTGAGTCATAAAAAATAAGGTACTAAAATAAAAATGTTTTAGCAAATGTTGGATAGCAGATCTGTAAAATCAAAATATCAGCTACTGACGAGTAGGTTTACTTAGGTGTAGAGAGAAAGACAGGCAAGTGTTATTCCGTAATCTCAATTTACCCCTTTGGGTCATACGCGCAGTCTCTTAGCTTTGTGAGATACTTGTGAATACCTGAATACTTTGTGTTGTGGACACCTAACCTTCTAGCATCCAATATTTCGGCTCCAATGTTAGTTGTAAGACGGCTCTACTGGTGTACGTTACGTTATGGCGTCGATTAAAATAATATACTTTGTTAAAAAGTCGCATTTACTTTATATTAATTACAAAATGTCTTACATAAATTCCATCGGACGGTTTCAAAACATACTCTTAAATCTATACATATATTTATTTGATAATATAATAAAATACAATGTTATTGTTGCATATACGTTATTTGCATCAATTCATACATTACCCAAATAAGCTCTATTTAATAAAATTAAATGCATTCTTAATTGTGTGTATAAACACAAAGACATTACTTTTTTCATTAACGTTCTCGTTATATAGAAGTAATTTTAAAGCTACTATTTCCAGTACTGTTAGGCTAATATTATTAATATGTCAAACCAGGAACATTTTATATTATTTTTAAATCGATATTTTATTAGAAATTTGTTTAAAATGTATATCATAAAAAGATTCGAATAAAATATTTTTTTAAAAACTAAATGATGGTGGTTTTGCCTCCACGTCATAGCTTAACATCCGGCGGCACTGTGGTCAAGTGCTAGTTTATTCCTTATAAAAAAAAACATTCCGTGTCTTTTTTATTCACTAGTCTTTCTATAAGTCATTTTTTTAATCCTTAACTACAAAAATATGGTTGGTACTGTCTAATTCTAACAGGAGGGTGTTTAGTTTGTAATAGCCTTAATAAGGAAATGCGTCAACTGGTCCACAGCAATTTGTTCCAAAATATAAACAATTATTAAACGCGAATTTTAATTGTAGTTCTATAAATTTAAAATACTCAGCGAAACTAAATAACTTCAGATATTAAGATTCACTTTTAAAAAAATACATTTTAAATTATATTCCAGTTCTTATTTTTTTCCAAAATATAAAAAAATATTTTTTGTACAAATTAAAAATTATTAGACAATTATGGCATATTAGAATTGTATTACAAATACTGAAATAAAATATATTGTAAAATAGTATGTTTCAAATCACATTGAAACTTTCTTAATACAAATTTATATTGCACAGAATATAATCTTTTTAAATGACTTCAAAAACGGAGGAGATTTTCAATTTGTTTGTATTTTTTGTTTGTCATCTCAGAACTTCATCATTTACCGATTTCATTTTTTTTTGTTTTATGTTGTAAAGGGGACATTCTCTAGTGGGTCCCGTTTAATTTTAAATGTCATTAAACCTTGGGTTTCGAGGACAACGTAAATTGACACATTGATAGATTTAAAACAAGACCTTTTTGGGTTTAATGGATTTGTAATAAGACATTTCATGGCTATAAATGACTTATTGACTTATAAATAAAATTATATTGAGTTGAATTCGGTTTTGTTTTTGTTATAAGTTAAAAGATTAATTAATTATTCCAATAATATCAAAATATTTAAAATAATTTGTAAAAAAAACATTTCAATTTTGAAGTATCCAGTTTTGAGTAGTGCATTGCAAAATGTTTTTGAGATTACAAATTAACTTAAAAATATATATCTCATCTAAATAAATGAGATTCACGACATTATGATAGAATGAAAATATACTTCTCAATTCAACTAAAAACTAATTGTAACTAATCTTTGATTACTTTTACATCATATAAATAATCAAATGTTATTCCAATGGACGAAAGATAAAGAACAAATAAGGGCTCATTGTATAAGTAACTTACACTAAGAGATAACTTAGATTCAAAAATATACTTTTGAACATAAGTTATATCTTATTTGATAGACATGACTTATTAAATAATGTGCAGTACAAAAATTGTACCTTAATGTATAATTTAAATATGAAATAAACTTCCTTATGTTACTTATCAAATAACTTGTATACTAAAAAGATATAGCGTGTGCAACAATAATTTGAAATATAACGTCATCAGACTCAGATATTACGATATTATTGTGCAGTAGTTCACAAAAGAGCTTTTTGATCACAACAAATCTCCAAACACATTTAGAAAAGTTTTATACACAATACAAGACTAAAGAAAGATATAAATATTTCGCTTTTTGTAACATCAAATACCATTTTACAACAACACTCAACAAAAATTGTTGTGTGTGCAAAAATTAATACGAACATATTAATTTTCAGACACATATCAATTCTATATATTGTGTATATACGCTACGATGAACACAATAATATATAAGGCAGTATGTATCGTTTAAGGCATTTATGAAGGCATACATGTCAAAATTGCATAATTTATTCCTACTTACCTTTTACCCTAATGTTCGTAAACTCCAAAATATTTATGGAAACCAACTCTCTCACATTACCTAATAACATCAGCTATCCACATTATTCCATTTCACTTCAATTTATCTCACAATTTCCACAGAGTTACATTTCCATTGGAAATATAAAATAGTGTAATGGCTGCCTTCTACAGTAAGTCAAATTTGTTTATAAAGTTTAATTCTTGATTTGGAATAAACTGTAATTTCATTTATGTATAAATGTGCTTATATTATGTTAAGACTGCAAGACTATAAAACTTTTCAACTACTGTCTACTGTCTTGCACAAATATATTGTAAGGTGAGTCAGTTACGATAGTCATTACACTGGAGTCTCGAAGCCACCTTCAAAGGTCAAGGGCTGTGCCTCCTCAGGTATCTGATGGTGGCCGCTGAGCTGGCCCTCGCATCAAATCTGCGACGCTGGCATCGTGGAGACAGTGCTGTGAGGAGTTGTAGGCCGGGAGCCAGCTAACGATGCGTTCAGTGATGCCATTGTGCCCATCTGAAAATTATATTTTAAAGAACAAATTATAGAATAGATGATCTATTTTTGTGGCTTGAAGGCGGAAATTGACGCGAACTGTGAAAAGTATGCTTTGGTGTTTCAATCATGAGGTTCTCTATTTTCTCCTAAAATATTATTTCTTTAAGTAACCAGATTTTTGAATTTAGTTACAGAAGCTAAACTTTCATTTTCATCATTCAACTTTTCAACAGATATGTATTTTGTTTGAAAAGGTTATGATTTGTTTCACGCATTTTTCCATATCAATATAAAAAAATTGAAAGACTAGTTTCACTACTACCCCACGCCAGATATAAATAAAAAATCCAACTCACCCGCAAATGAGCCAGATCTTCAAGCTTGGTCAAATCAGCCAGTTCCAAGTAAAGGCTGTACACCAGCAGCCAGCCGTACACGCCAGCCACGCAGAACACAACCCAGCAGAGGCACATCAGAATGTTGTAGGAGAATATCATATCGTTGACGATCGCAGCAAATATGAATGCAACTGTACGGAACAGGATGAACACACCGAAAGTGTAGAGCCATGGCACAATCTTCTTCTCGTATTCCTTTAAGAGATAACAGTTAAGTCTTAGATGTATAGAAGAAGCTGTATTGCAACAACGTCTGTTGCACAAATGGGCTGGCTCAACTGGTGAGGTAATTCACTGGTTGAGCCCACCCATCAACTTCATCGGAAATGGACGTCAAGTATTATGTGTTTCATTTAATGAATGAGATGCCGAGGGCCTAATTGTAGTCCTCTTTCCTTTGCCATTATTTTCTAATAAGGAAAGGATGGGAAGGGGGAGCGGATTTGACAGGGGAGTGGATGGATATGAAAAGAAAATATCCTTTATTTGTCCCCCAAGATAACTCATTAGCAAGTTACAGATGACTCCAGGAAGCTGTCACTCAATAACACATGGACTACATACTCATTAGCCACCTTCCCATAAAGTCATATTACACTTCAATATTTAGGTAAGGTGTTCAGCTTTCTTTTTTGCCTGTTGATAATAAAAAGACGATTTATAGTCTTTATGTCCTCGCTCCTCGCATAATGACTATCTACAACTATTTTTTAAAGATATTCTTCAGTCTTGCTTATCATGCTTATCATCAGGTGGCTTGTTTTCCTGTTTGTCTCAAACACACTAGTGCACATGAATAAATATAAAAGTGATTATAAAACTGTTTTAATGTGTATACCTTATTTTTTCCAGTCTTAACTAGCTACAAAACAGGCAGCAATAATGAAATGAAAATGAGATGTAATAAAAATTGGTAGTACAATAATAAACACATTTCAAAAATATATTGCAAGTGAATTAAAATTATTATGATTTGTGAATGTGTGAAACATGTTATTATACTAGTGCATTATTAATTGCATAGCCATTTGATATTAGCTAAAGTTGAGGCAAAGTTCTGGGCTTCTTTAGCTGTGCTTAAAATAAGCTTTTCTTTATCATTGATAACACACCAGTACTTAATTTTTTTATTAATATACTATCTTAAGTGATTTATCCTATTTTATCAATGTTCAGCATCAAAATGCCAGATTGTTACTAATCCAAATTAATTTCTATCTTTTTATTTGGTTAAGTATAACTATAAAAGATAACTGTTCATCTTCTGCCATCTAGCACGAATTCTTACCAAAATATTTAGAATGACTAACATTTAAAAACATATTCTATGTTATTTTGAAGAGAGTTTTAAATAAGTTAGATATTGAAAGGATCAAAAGTGCAAGTTGTACTCACCTTTCTTAATGCAACGATGAGCAAGATACTTGTTATTAGTACAGCCACAGATCCAATCCAGGAAAACAGTGAAAATATGATTAATACATTCCGGACTGAAAACAAACAAAAATAATTATAGAAAACTGTATGTACTATTACTGCTAAGTAATAGTTGTATAGAGATTATACCAGAAAGTGTGTAAGAACTGAATTTCTTATATCTTTTATCTTTATTAAATATTTGTAATGGGATATATCTCTTTGCCCAGTGACTAATATTATCTACAATAGATATTTTGTAAATATAATTAATACTTTTTCTATTATTTTAATAATATTTTATAAACATAATGTAGGTTTTTTATTTATAGGCGGTTTGATTGGGGTTTTTGAATTTCATTTGCCTCTTCTGTGTACTAAGAACAGGTGCTTCATTGGACCTTCTTGTTTTCCTAATCTTTAAATAAATTTCTTCTTATCCCTTCTTATTCTGTCTGAACATAATGTATTTTAACTGTTCCTTTACTCTATAAATCTGTTGTCAGCAAACCAGAAAGTAGAAAAAATTACAATGTATAGAACAAAATATGGTTATATGCAATGAAAATATATAAGATCTTACCAGGGGCACTTCCAACATATACAAATTGGAAACTAAAAACATAGTATCCATAATGTACAGCTCCTGGTGCTGCCATGCCCAGACAATACAAGTCAAATATGCTCTGGGCAAATGTAAAGAGGGCTATGAACTGCAAAAGAAGAATATAGAAAAAAACCACAACTATTTTTTCCTATTTGAATTTCACTTATAAAGGATAGAGTGATCATGTATAACTAAATTATTGAAGCTGCAGGTCTAAAACACTGCCAACCTTTCTACACTTTACATTTTTAGCACTTTATATACAACTTACAATTAACAAAAATATTTCAGTTATTTGTTTATTTTCAACACTATCTTTGGAACTGTTGCGTAATATCAGGTGGATTGATTTCACAAGATTATTTTTATTTACTTGAGAATTAGTTATTTGAATGATTCTAAGCAATAAGTAAATTTTCCATCAGTGTAAATGTCCTCACTGAATCATAGTTCTTTTCATGCTTGCTAATAAAAGATGGTGTAAATTTTATCTGTGAACATAAAATATCTCCATATATATAATATAGTTTTCAACTTACAACTGATACAAAACCAGTGAGCAAGGAGCCTCTCTGTAGATCAAGCACAAACGCATCATGTAAAATAGGCTTCAGGTACCATGGCAGACGTAAGGACTTCACAGATTTCGACGAGCGAAGATTTGTTGATGATCTTTAATAATATTAGGAATTAACTTAAGAAAAATATGTGATACTTGTTAAACATATTGTCACGGATTCAAAAGTAATCAGTAAATAAAGAAACAATACACACCTTCCCGTATAATGTGAATAAACTGACGGCGTAGAACGATAAGTCGATGGGGTTTTTCGTCCATACATGATTCTTGTATATTTACGGTATTTTTATTGTTTATTAAGTGTTCAAGTTCAATACCTTCGGTATAGATCGTGATCTTACCACTTATAGTTTACTATTACACATTACGGTCAGTATTATGCTTAGAAAATACAATTTTCTAATAAGACATGTTGAGCCACACCTAAATATCATACGGAATTTGTAAAACGAATTTATTGTGTTGTTAGTCTGCCAAAGAGTAAGTAGTGTCAGATTCAGACAGATGTCGGTCAGAAATGTGAAGAAACATTGATGAAGTAAATACATTTAAAAAGTAACGCTAGAAATTTGTCGGTCCCCGCAGTGTGGCAAAAGGCTCTATCAGTTTATGAAAGATTAATAATGATTGGAAAAGGCTTGCTACTCTTAATTCAAAAGGTACTGAAAGTTACATTACGTTATTTACGTCTTAGTGGACAAATATTAGTTAAAAATTTTACACAATATAGAGATTCAATAAGTTTTTATTTCAAAATATTAGTAATCTCCACAAACAATTTCATTTTGTAAATAATCACGGTTAACATAAATAGGACCACATTGCCACAAACATTTAGGACATTTCTGTGTTAGGTTATCCCTTTTGCGATCTTGTAAATCAATCCAACCGGAGATAGATTCTTCAATTTTAGGCTTATTCGAAATCTTATCGTCGAACTCAACAAAGTGTTTCCATTTTTTGCAAAAGTTTTTCGTGATATAATCTTTTTTCTGTAGATATTTTGTTAGCTTTTCAATTTTTTGCATCGCAGTGGCTACGGCAAAATTTTCTTCATTTGCTGATTCTGTAAAAGCGCGGCTCGGTATTTCCGATACTTCTGTGCAAAACTCAAACGAAATGTCACAAGTGCCGAAAGACTCCCCTCCCGTAGAATATGTGTTCAGTGCTGTGAAAATGTTTCATTTTCAACCATTACGCACCTACAGACAAAGTAATTACTATAATACCATAGCAATATGTTTAATTTTTAACTGTATTCAATTAATAATTTCGTTTTTAAGTAGCCAAGTCTCAAACTAATCTGGTAACATGTAGGTAATGTAACTAAGCAACCAACTTAATCTTATGGTTTAAAGTTCGATGCAATGAATTTGTTTTTCCGACTTTTCCGCTTACAATTAACCCATTTCTTATAATAGTAGTCTGTGTATTAAGATTCTCAATTTCCCTCCTCATTTGGTCCCTTATTTGAGATCTATTTATAATTGCCTAGTTTTTTCTAAATCATAAAACGCAAAAAAAAACAGCGGCAAATATTTAATTAAAATTTGGCATTAAATTAGCTGTTAATTATTAATCACGTGATAAGAAACATTAACTTACATTTCTTTGGTTCGTTTTGCTGGAACCATTCTTGCGGTCCAGTACCGCAACGACAGAAAGGGGGTTGAGGGCCTTGCATCATAAAAATAAAGGGAGCATTCTCCTTGCTTCCGTTCATAAATTGTTGCATGTTCTCAGCGAACAGAGCATTGTTCTGCCAGTGCTCGAAGCAGTGTTTGAAGAAATCGGACGGATTGTCTTTGCCTCGATTGAGAACATGACGATGGAAGCAATCTTCGCAAAATACTTGCCCATAGTAAATCTTAAGCTTGGAAGTGGGAATTTCATGGCAGAAATCTGTGAATTTAAATGCTTGTTACTTGTAATAGAAGTAATTTTGGTGTTAGAGTATGACATATATTTTTGGACGTATGGTTTTGGAAATAATTAATTTTGGAAAATAAGAAATTACGACATAAGGTATAAAATATGTAAAAGAATATCTCATAGTGTTTAGGACTTCAAGTATTTTACTGAGACAAGTATTATGAACATCTGATAACCGGGTTGGTGGTTGGTGGTTCGGCTGTCCCATTTCAAAATCTAATGACACTTCGCAATATTCATTTTATTCCATATTGTTGCTTACTAATCTACCAAATACAACATGACCAGCGTTTAGAGCGCAAATGTAAGCATATATATTCAAGCATTAACACCTAATAAGTGCGCCATTTACTGTCATTACTAGGTTTTTAAAATCAAAATCAAACATGAACGAAGAGACGGGATGGCGCTTGGAGTGGGGGGTTCCGGAGCAAGTCAACTAAATCAACATTGAAAGGCCTGTTATTCAGTAATTGTTATTTTGGACTACTAAACTTTGACAGATAGAAGGAGTATAAACCCATAAGATAAATGTTAAAGACAACTTACAGCATCGAGCACACTGGCTATGGAAACTCTGTCCACCGATATCAACCTTACTGTCATCATCTACTGGCTGCAAGCAACGCGAGCATATTGACCGTTTCGGGAATGTTGTGGTCCCATCTTCGGAAATTTTTTCACCTATTGAAAAATAAACCTGGTTGTGGACTTTAAAAATTAAACGTGAAGATCAAATGTTAAATTATCAATAGTAAAGTGTAACATTGCACAGAAATATTACAGTGAAAATAAAATAGAAACAGCCAACTTGGATTTCTAAGTATCAGTATTTGTAGTATATAGTATTTGTCGATATTGTAAAGCTATTTTGTAGATACGTAATTACATACACGTAAACTAGTTATCTCATGCGTGCTTACTTTGCTGTGGTTTTGGACCAGGTGCCCATTGCATCCACCAGCTGTTAGAATGGGCGTGTGGGGCATCATTTTTGAATCTACAAAGTACATGTGTCTTAAAACAGTCGTTGCAGAATACGTGGCCGTAGAACATCTTCACAGCTGACGGAATCCTTCGGCATACACCTAAAACATATGTTTATAATAGATGGAGACAAACGAGCAAACGGCTCAGCTGATGTTAAGTGAATGCTAAAATCCATAAACATCTGCTATATCAAATATGTTAGTTACATTCCCAGCCTTTAGTAAATAGGATATTAGGTAAAATAAGAAAAGAGGAAGAGCTAGTAAGGAAATTGAGTCCCAAGAGTAAGTAATCCTTGTGTATGTATCCACGTGGTTGATTAACCGGTCCTGAAAACTATTATTTTACCATATATATCCCACAATGTAACAAGTCTACAAAGTCATACATAAAAGTATTGAAAGCTATTAAAAAACTTTGTCAACTTACAGCACATACTACATATCTTGTGAAAGTTCTGTCCTTCTATGTCCACCTTATCTTCCTCTTCGACCGGAAGAAAGCATCTTGCACAGAAGCATTTTTTCGCCTTATCTTGACTTTTGCTCATTTCTAATGATAGGTAATTTTGTACTGGTAATGATGGAAAATGATGAGCCAGGAAAACCTGAAAGAATTTAAATGAATCAGCAAAACGCTACCAATGCAAGATAGTGACAGACTGATATAAGAAAACAAAACAAAAAAGGTGTTCGAAAGAGAACTTTAAATAAAGAAAAATATGTAATAAGGAAAGCAAAAAGTTTTCAAGGTTCTACAAATCCATCGATCCTAAGTAATAAAAAAATGTATACTGCTGCGATTACTGGATTCGATTGCAAGCCTTTCGTGCTGACACAATTTAAGCCTAAGAAGTTTTAAAAAGCAAGATAATCTAATAAACCGTTCACAATTCGATTCGATTGAGATATTTAGTACTTTTTTTTTAATTATACATTAAACACAAGTTCCTCGACCGTGCCAAATGGAAAGCAGTAAACTCTGCTTCCCTCCTGGGTTGTACCTATTCTGTCTGTAGACATTAGTGCAAATGCTGTAAAATTTTTGAGGCTTTCGCACAAATGCCTTAATTTCCGTAATATGTTAATAACGGATAAATTGAATTAAGCGCATCACTACTCAATTCAAATAGTGTGCGTTAAAAATAAAAAAGCCCATCACTAGTTAATGTGTGGTGATGACCGTTGTTGTGTTATCTATCATGTTTTTATCAAAAGAGTGATGTTTACGGAATTGTATGGAAATAAATCAGAATATACTCAGTGGTAAGATATACTCACTATCTATTCCTTATCTTAGCGTAAGATAAAACACACTATCTTTAATGTTTGTTTAGGTTATATCGATGATACTACTTTTGCTGTTACTAAGATCATGTTTTTGTCCTTTTATGATAGAAAATCTTTTTAAGTAAGCCTCACAAACTGCAAACACATAATAACATTCACAATAAAAAGGTTTTTACTGCATAATTTATTATTTCTTTTATATAACGATACTTTGTAGTGATTTTTACATCGCCGTAACTGTTGTCAAAACTTTGTCTTCTATTTGTGCCGACCTCAATATGTTGAAATCATTTGGCGCGCCACAGCCTTCGGAATTCGGAAACTTTAGTCAAGAAGTAATGCAATATTTAATTTAAATTCAAAAGTTTTAGTCATATATTGGAAATACATTGTTCAAGTGACTAACTTATATCTATTGGGTTAGCTTTAAATTATTTTAACTGCAAATTTTCAATGCTTTATTGTAAATGGTTGTTGATGAATAAGGATATAATTGTTAATTAATAAAAGCGAAAATAATATTAAAATGAAAAAAGAATGTATTTTTTAAAAGCTTATTGAAGCAAGTTTACGCTTTTTATAAGTACTTTATGTAAGTTCTCAAACATCCATTATATTAAAAGTCTATATTTATACCATATTAACTTCTGATTCTATGTCGGTGGAAAATTTAAGAGCTTATTTAAATTTTATTTTATTAAAAATTTAATTTTTATTATTTAAATATAAGTTTTCTACATCATAAAAAATGTAATCTTGAAACTTACTAAATGTAGTTTGAAATATAACATTTACTTATGTATGTAGGTTGTTATAATACTTTTGTTCCTAATCTTAAGACCAAGCTTTTACTTAGTGATAATTTTACTGTATTTCCTCATGTGACCTGGAGATATCGTATCCTATATCCCTACTTACATGTAATACATTTATTAAAATATCTTCAAATAATTAGGTGCTTTAGGTGTTATTATTTTAATAACTGTATTAATATAAAGTTTTAAAAAAATGTTAGTAAAACTTGCGAGCTTCTGATTACTTGCTTAAACTTCAAGTTATAAATAATGCCTCACTAAAGGAAATTTATGGATGATTATAACTTGTGGAAGGTACTTTGAAGGAGAACAATGAGGAAGTAGCCATTGCCTATTTTTATAAAATAATGTTTTATGTAGCCCTAAATAGTAAATTCAAAAATGTTAGGAATGAATTTCTGCAGAAATGGAAATACTACCTTAAGTTCTGTCTTTATCAGTTGTAAAGCCCACAACAGTCACATATCAATTTATTTGTTTTGCCCATTCGGCCATCCGAGTGGCCAGCTCAACTGATAAAATACCACAACCTCACAGGTGACATCTGTGAAGTAGTCATTTTCTGCATTTTTTCTACTGAGTGAGGTGCCAGAGGCCAGATTCCATTCCTCTTTCGCTTTCCACCCTCTCTTAATAAGAAAATGATGGGAAGGGAAAGTTGATTTGACAGGGGGGAGGATGGATAGGAAAAGGAAATATCATTTTTTTCAGCTTATCCTCTCCTCTGTCCACTAAGGGCAATGCAACACATTAGCTTGTCACAGATGCCTATGGGTAGCAGTCAATTGTGGACTACCTGCATATTTGCCGTCTTCTTTCATAAAACAAGTTCTAAAATAATAAGAACATATTATGCTTATAGCAACAGAATATTTAAGTCCTGTTGTTTAGTCATGTAAAAAACTTCATTACTGGACTGTACTGTAGTACGTACTGTAATTGGTTTTGACTATAGTTTTTGCAGCCTTGTATGACACCAACTCTCCTTGGGAAGTACCATTACATATATACCAGTAATTAATTTGAAAAGAAAAAATTGTAACCCATATTACATTGAGGGGAATAATACAAATTGAATGACACCTCACTCTTAAAAATTGGTCAACCTGTTCAGGCTACAGGAGGTCACAATGGAATGGACATATATACATACAGACATACATGCATACAGACAATAAGATAGGGAGTATAACTACTTATACATAGTACTTATTCAGAAGTGTTGGATGGCCATGGTCTAGTAATTCTGATATTCTTCTATTTGACTTTTTTTATATTATTGGTTTTTCACTTAAAGAATATGTACTTTTGACTTTGTTTATTTGGTGTGGAGGTAATGGGTTGTTAATCCCCAACCAATATCCTATAATTCTTTTCCTACTTTTAAATCATCAGTACAAAAAGAAAATCCCATTCAAAAACAGGTTCTTTTGACGATAGAGAAATTTAAAACATAGTGTACACGACGACATAAATAGATAACATTAACTGTTCGAAATATCACCGTTAAATAGAAATGTTATGTCTGATCAATGATCAAAGTGCAAAATAGGTATGTATAGATATGTGCAGAACAAATTGACGTGAGAAATACGAATCACTGCTTGCCGGCGGTCTCAGAGTAGCAATCTAAACAGTATCATCATGTTTCTGTTTACTAAATTTCACCAAACTCTGCTGAAATTTGATGACAATCTAACCCAAGGTTCCCAGCTATTTGATATATATGCAGCTATGATCTGTGGCCGGTCGTATTCATTTTTGCATATGGTACCTCCCTAAGGACGCAAAAATCCATGTATAGAGAGAAAATCAGGTGAAGCGTAAATCATGCAAAATCATCGGATCTCTTCAGAGAATGTTGTCAAAATTTAGGGTGTGTTTAAACCAAACTGATTGTCAATCGCCTACTAGGGTAGCGTTATATATTTAACTTTTGTGGACCCTGAACCGACGCTACGCCATTACGCAAGACAGAGCCGCTAACCAAATATGCATTGTGACTTCATGTTCACACTGGGGCATGCAGTGAGTGTTCATTATCGGCGGATAATAACACATTTGGTGTGAAAATGGCCTTAGAAATAAAACAAACATTAAAAAGAGCGCTCTTTTAATGTACATAGCTTAGTGTGAGGCGGATTTGATCGTTACACTTTGCACGTCTTATTTGAAAGCAATAAAGATCACGGATCCACTGCTCGAGGAGTCTTCGAAAAAATATGTGCTGGGTTTTCAAGTTATCGTGTTTGAGACTTAATAGTGCATTGGTAGATCTCTTTGTCTTATAAGCGAATATATATTAGCATATGCTAATGAGCTTTATTTTTTTGTTGCAGAATGGTGCGGTCGGATGTTAGCAACAGAAAAATGTCCCGCCATGAGAAAGCGAAAAGTGGCTTTGTAAGTACAATTTTACTTATTAAGCACTATTAAAGATGAAAGACAAATAAGTAGTACATATTTGTTTAGACTAGTTAGTCTAGATCTTTAATAGCGTTATTAAACAAAATAACATTGAAAAACTTACTATATGTAACTATGTACTATGTGTACTATACGGGACAATTAATCCCTTGATCGTGTATTTTTAATTGTTTGAGGGAGAGTTTACAAATTTGAATAAAGCCATTAAGAAATTACAAAAAAACCTTAAAGTTACTTATCTCACTCTCGGCTATCAAATTCACCACATGATAGAAAAGGATAGCTTTAAATATGTATTTTTATTTATTTCGTTAGGAAGTTTTGTAAAATCAATACGATGAATGCTCACAGAAAATACGCTTCTAATTGTATGGTGGTTAAATTCTTATTCGCATACTGCCGTTAGTCAGCTGATTCTTCGTAGTCGTACTCGCCTGAGACCGCGGGTTTACGTTTCACGTTATAAGTACACTGTCGTTTCTAGATAAGCGGTATGGTTCGCAGAAACAAGTAACTATTCTTGTAAGAAGAAAGTTTCTTGAATACATTTTATGTCGTTATAAACTTATCAGGGTACACAGATAGAAATAACTATCCCCTTTTAAATAACTTATTGAGTACCGAAATGGACAGAATCGAAGACTCGGACCAAAACCTAAGGACATCTTTTACACATTTTGTCATTATGCTAATCAAGATCTGGAATGTACATGTATTTTAAACAAATCATTCCACTGTTGCCCTAATTGGGTATAAAAATTACGACCATAACATCTAGGTACACTAATCTCTAGATAAGTTAATTCTTTTTCAATAACTATAATAAAAAATATTACAGTTTCCGTGGTATTGCGATCATTCGTGCGTCTAGTTGATTGGAATGACACTTTTTATTAGTTTTTTTGTTACTTTCAGTCGACATAAAATATTGCTAACGGTACCTGTCGTTGACGTTTTATACAAAGAACGATATAACTTCGCCAGTAGATTTCGTTCAGTTTTCAGTCGATGTCCCTTCAGTGTCTCGTGTTTTGTGTTCCGTTGTAACGCCTGTTTCATTTCATTTAGTTTTGTTTCGATATAATTGTTGTATATGTGTTTGTGTGTTACTGTGCAGTCATATATGATATTTGATCTTTATTACACAAAGTGAATTGAGTTTTTAATAAATTTTTATGTCTTACCAACATTTTATTGTTACTGAATAACTAACACGTTTCAATTAGTTTTCATTTTTTTTATTAAATCTTTCGAGATTCGAAACCTATCACTATCTCCATTTTACTTATTAGATCTTAAATGCAAGTCACAATATCTTACTGTATATTGATTTAGATTAAGCTTAGATCTCCTGAATGAGTACGTGAATACGTACGATCGTACATACGATCACGATTCACTCATCACTAGGAGAGTTACTGAGTTATCGGTGCTTAAATATAAGTATCTAATCCATTGTTCATTGAGAATTTCATTATGTTAAACTGATTTTCCAGTCAATAATTGACTTTCTTGTGGACTAGTGAATAAAATCCCAAGATAGAATAACTGATACCGCAAAAGATTGAATTCACAATATTTTTCAGACCTGTGCTGCAGGCAATTCTTATATTTTTTAAAACCTTTTTGTATAATTCCTACTAAGGTGGACATAATTAACAAAAACGAAACCAGTAGTCCATTACGTCATTGAATTGTGCCGCTTAATGCCTTGTTTCATTTTGTCACATACCATTGCGAATCGATTTTAATGTCATTCAAATGACATTACTATATACGAATTTTATTTATTTATGTTTGCCATATTTGCATGTGAATTATACAGTGAGCCGTTTTCTTGCGTTATAATGTTTCTCATATTGTAATACATTGTCGAAATCTGAAGATTGTGAACAATACGCTATTCGGGAAGATGACAGCAACGATGTTACATTTATTTATTTATTTAAGGGCAATCAGAGAGAATAGAATTAAAACTAAACATATAGTAAAATGTACAGATACATACTAAAGTTTCCTGATTCTAGTCTCAAAGAGAAAATTTAGGAAGATTTATTCGCTTTAATAGCAGTGAGATAAACCTAAAACTTAAAATCACGTACTTAAAAATGCTTTACACCAGTGATTCCCAAAGTGGTCCAGGTGGGAGTGTAAGTTGGCTGGAAAAAATACATGAATGAAAGTAAAGAACAGAAATCTTGGCTTGGCTTTACCTATCAACGTGGGCAGATAATATTTCAAGATTTTGAAAGTGCTCTGCGAGAAAGAAAAATAATATACTTTAAAAAAAGTATGGGAATCTCTGCTGTGCACTTATTAGGAGCATTACGTCTCGAAGACTTGTTTGGTCTGGGTTGAGCGCATTCAATTTAGCCTAACGTAACCCCCTAACTTACCTATAAGTACCCTAGGATAATCAAAAATATCTTAGTCCTTTGTATGAATTGTAGATTAGAAATATAATAAATATCAATCGGTACGACCCAATCGTTATGTTAGTAGATGTTAGTAGCGCTGGGCATTAGAAATACAAACTGACGATCGTTGTTGCTTAAAGTGAACATGATTTTTATCTATATAGACAAAATTACTTATATTTATTTTGTAAAGTTTATAGTGGCTTTTCAACTTTACGATATAAGTAAAGCCATTGCTTGGACATTTGTCTAAATCTAAAGTATCAAGCAATCTGTCTTTCTACCGCATAATTACAAAATCAAGTTAATATGGCGTCGTGATTTAATAATAAACAGGCGAGGCCATTTGTTTGTTATGTGATAATTAAAAATGAATACACACGCCGGGTCATGTGCTATTCGAAAAATACTTAGCTGTGGTCGACTCCAAGGTTTTCTGTTCCTAATTGCTATGGTTTTTATGCAATATTTTTGACAGCATAATACTCCAAGAGCTTAGCTTTACTAGGACGCCATGGTGACATCCCTTGTGACGCAAACCTTTGGCGTCCCAAGTTCGCTATGTAGCGTAGCTTATGGCCACGCTTCCGAATTGGCGACGTTGCCACACCATGGCCATGTGTTAATTACCATACCTTTCTATATCAACTGTTTGGATATGTAGCTTGCTAGTGAGGCACAACTCTAAAAGAATCATACGTGGTAGACACTAAAGATGGTGACCGATGTCTCTTAAAATCCTTATATTTGTCCACTAGTAGACAGTTTTACTAAAACAACGGTTAATGTCCGACTATGCTAGAAACATTGTGAATGAATCAATTTAATATTTACATGTAAGTACATTTTAATAGAGTAGAAATATGTCCTATTAAAATACCGATTTCTTTCGTCACTACGAGTAAGTAGGTGAAACGATTAGGAAACAATTTGACCGCATAATTGTGATCGGATGCATTGAGGTCGCGTCTCCATTAAAATAAAGAGTTTCGATCGAATTATTATGATCTAATGCTTAGGATGCATCTTTACTGAAGTAAATGCCTTGCGAACTGTGTAAAAATCAGATAAATAGCTTCTTATCAACGAAGTAGTTGATCAACTATAGCTCGAAGATGAATAACAGCTGATTTCTAAGCGACGTTTAATTACGACGACGACGCATTTTATAAAATGCGTACGTACATTATCTTTGAAATGACGTTACGGTTTTATTTTTTTTCCATAAAATGGGTCGAAGACGACACAGACAATTTTATCTGTTTGATCTATTTTTACTTATATCATTTCCCCTCTGCTTAATATAATCGCACCCATAGATTAGTAAACACATTAAATAACTGAAGCTAAGTTTTACGCTTTCGTGTGCTCCTGAGTTAAGGCTTCATTAAAGAGATCTAGTTTGATTGGTATGCAATATTTTAAGACATCGTAAAAATTCAGGGGCTGCTTTTTGGTTTAAAATTGGTATCAACCCCTAAAACATTACCCTCTACAAAAAAACCCCGACGTTCTATAGAATGCAACGTTATAACGTCGGTTTTTTTTTATATATATTCATAACCTCACGGTTTCATTATATTTTTATGCTTTCATATTATCATAGACAGTAAAATTAGTCACGACTAACTAATGCGTGAAAAGGAATCTTAGTTATCAGTAACAATCGGTTATCAGCGACATAGATTACAGTACAGCAAAAACGATGTTGAAACTGTGTTACCATCACCTTAGAGTGGACGTTTTGAATTATAAATAACTATATTCCTATTTAGTTAAACACAACTAAAACACTGGTTTTAGTAATCGTCTAGTATTTGTGGATCCATCGTCTTTATGTTAATCTACGTCTTCATAGAAATCGTCTAATATTTGAATGTGAATAACTCTTGAAAAGTGTATCTATGCATGTTTTCGATTGCATTAGTTTTAATAACCTTGCACAACCATAAAAAGTTTATAACCTATATGCGTTTGTTAGGAATAAATTCTTTGTGTCAACTAACTTGATTTCTCTGCTAATCTTGTATTTCCTGTGAACAACTATAAAATTCTCTGATGAATCCATTCACTCTTTAACGTCCAAAGAAATAAATTAACGTATTTGTAAACACTACTTTTGAATATTGAATTCGTTTAAAATGTGATGTGAAGTGTTTTTGTATATAAGTGATGTGAGTGATCAAGTGACTGAATATTGTAAGGAATAAAAATGCCCAATCGTCACCTAGAAAATATACCGGAAGGCGAGGCTAGCAAGTATTACAGCTTGCCTCGCCTTAAACGCAAAGAGACTTGGAGGAGGAAGGGGGTAAGTTGTACTGCATATAAATTAGCTTAGAAA
>DWLR01001050.1:0-20267 GCA_018246295.1 Papilio alexanor hazarajatica
TCCTCTGGTGTTGCGGATATCCATGGGCGTCGGTTCACTTAATGTTAGGCGACCCGCTGCTCGTTTGCCTCCCTTATACTATAAAAAAAATCTTAATAACGCTTTTCTTCAGTATGATACTAATCTGGTAAACGTTCGTTAAATACCATTCCATTGTTCCCATTTATTTTTTAGAACTGCGTGAATAAAACTTCAAGTCAGTAGTAAATAAACAGCTATAGACTAGAAATTTATTAAAAAAATAATAGGCTCAGCTGACTTTACCTCTCTGGGTGTAGAATTCGAATCTAAAGGCCTTTACTCTCCGAGTGACGGTGGCCAAAACCTTAATTTAGTCAGTCTTGAACACAGACGCAAAGTGGTTAATTAGCCATTACATGTTGCATTTTGGGGACTGTGCGCAGGAATTACACGTATGAAGTCCAAGTTTGATATAGGTACATACATACAAGATAATATTTAGTAGGCTATTTCTAAATTAGTGAGTATACCATCTTTTGACCACATCACATAACTTAACGGCAGTGCTCAAGGAATAAAACGTTGTCAAGTGATAGTTTATTCCTTCTAAAAATAATCTTCAAAATTGGTCCAGCCGTTTAGGCTAACGGCGGACATAATGAAACGTACAGTCGAGTTCCTTCGCGGTATTCCACTTACAGAATAATTGCCTTGTTCTTTGCGACTAGCTAAATTCCGCCTCCTTCTTACAAATAACCAATTAGGGCTCTATCGATGTTTTGTCAAAATAAAGTAAAATATGTGACGTACCTACACTGTCCCTCTGACTATTGTTATCACCGCTGTCTTTGTTTTCCGTTGGGGAAGTTTTACGATTTCTGCCATTCAGACGAAATCATTATTTGCGAATATTCTATTGTTACAATATTGACTGCCTTTTTTTTGTCATAACACATTTACAAGTGACATCCTATTGGTTATCGTTTCTGCGTCAACGTCTCAAGGCGTACGGAATGTTCAAACGATTGTTACTTTTAAAGTAACAATCATTTGACACACACAATACTCATATGAACTAATCAAAGTTAGTTAGTAGACTTGTATTTTATTTATGATTTTTTGTTTATATTCTAGTTAGTTAGGGTACTTTATAATGTTATAGAAGAATAAATGGAAGTCCCATACACTTTTGAACTTTGTACCTTTAAGTTACCGAAACAAATGATTTTTTTAAAGTCGAATACCGCCAAGGAACTCGACTGTGCATATACACGCGAAAAACATTACCCTTTTCCTTCTCTTTTCTTCCTTCTTCTCCCTTCTCCTTCTCGGGCTTTTTATCGGACTGACAAAATTTTACCGAGTGATGTTTTTGGAATGAGTTTTAAAAATTAATATCTTTGCTCCTCTATTACAGCAATTAACTTTATTTGATTAAGACTTTTACGCGACGATTTGCATAAAATCTAACTTATCGTAGCACCATCACGCTGTTTAACAATTTCAATAACAAACAGAAACACGCAGACAACGCGTTTGTAAGTCATAAATTAATCAAATATTGCAGCTTGTTCGTTTGCCACTTTCTATAATAAAAAATAACAAAGAACTAACCTGTTATATCGATGTCTTGTGTCATTTTTTTTAATCACAACGCAATAAAATGCCTAATTCGATACAGGGAACATAATACCAAAACGAACCGGGAGCAATATCCCGAGTGACGTGTTAAAAAGTTAACGTTTTCACTTAAACTATTATGAATGTAAAGCGTGCTGAAAATTTTTATATTGATAAAATGTTTATCGTCGCGGGCGCTTTGGTAATCACTGCCGCAGATACAAGATAACAGGACGATAATTACATTTATCGCTTGTAATTACTTGTAATACCATATATTTGATTGAGCGATGGCCAAATTTTGTTTCATTAACGAAAACATACATGATTACATTAATATATCGATCTACAATAATATTCATTCGTTGCTAGCGCTGTCCTTACTAACACAGGTCTAAATGTATACCATGGAGATTGTTCATAAAGCTACTATCTAATTTGATTGGGACCAATAATTTTATTTTAGACAAAAAAATTTCTTTACTTTATTAAACTAGACGCCAGCGACTTCGCACGCGTTTAAAAGAAAGCTATCAAGAAAAATACAAAATAATGTTAATGTTATAGCTGACCGACATATGGCCTATCATTTGTTTAGGTATGCACGCACTAGAAATATGTAAGGATCCATATAAAACCTCTTAAAAATCGTAATTCTTGAAAATGAAAGTTTAATCGTCATTTAAAATCAAGTTGAAAGTACATTTGAATCGAAGCTGTCCATTGCAGCGGATGTTTCGTAACAGGATAAGAGCGATAACGGGCAAGGACAATCTGTGCATCCCGAAGGAAGAGAGCGATTCGGTGGCGCCAGTCGGGAGCCCGCGGCGCGTCACGCTAATGTTGATATATGCGCCCGCGCACTCTCAACAGATTTCCTCTGCGCACTGATGCCGTTACATTAAAATATTGCCTATAATGGCGACGTGAAAAACAAAAAATTACACGGTCATCCAGGATCTGTCAGGATCTGTTAAGAAGTTATAGCCATCCATACTACATCTACATGTAAAATATTAGGTGTCTTAATTTCGCTCTAAAATAGTAGCATAGTTACTATTTCACGGTATCGATTTATATCTATTATATCATACTCACATACAGACGATCTTTAAACCACGTCATCTCGAGGATAAAAATTAGCCCCGTCATTTAGGATGTTAAGTTATCAAGCTTTCCCTGCTTATCTTTTACTATTGTGTCGTAAAAAACTAAGAAGTGTTTTATAGAATAACTGACAATCGTGCGTTTTAATCCGATAAACATCTTACTTGTGACAATAAAATTGTAAAACAAAAGGCGGTCGGTGTGGCGCCAGCGCGTTCAAGAATCAATGACCGGCGTCCGGCCGGGCGCGGCTAATTCGTCGCCGACTGCGCAATTGTAGCATTGCTTCCTGTTACTTATTTGCGCCTTAAGTGATGAACGACGAGGTATCACAATAAATATTATCGTCACATGCAACAAGCAATTTTCTGTTGAAAAAAAAAACGTTCTGCTTGTATGGCCACACACAATATTAATAGAATCGACATTTCACTTTTCAAAATTTGTCAAGTCATTTAGGCTACTTTTGGATATATACGTACATACGTTATAATGATATTGCATTTTTAAAGGGAACAATAAAACTAATGTGTTGCTCTGGAAGAGAAGAAATTTATTAAGTACAATTTAAATTAGACTAGAGAGTTAATTAGTTTAGATTAGAGAGATTATACATTTATATTGTAGATACATACATACATAGTTGGGCGACCACTGACCTGTCTCAGTTTTTAACCTTATATCATATATATTTTTATATCAAAGATTAATTAGTATGGGGAACAACGATGTTCCACGTATTATTTTATTACTTTACTAACTTTCATAGACATCATCAATACCGCAGATTCACCGCCAGCTCCTTCTTAAAATCCACTCCAATACAAACCACAAAAACGGTTTCAAATAAAATGGTTGACCATAGCTTTTGTGGTCGTTGCGAATGTAGATGGGTAACAGTAGTCAATTAAAATTAGGTACGCTTTCTTGTTGCCTCCTTCTACTGCGAATTTGCTAGCTTCTAGATGATGTCGAATAAGGTTTGAATCAGCCGACCCGATCAAAACCAGGTACAAACCGCTAAGTGGTACGCGCGCTAAATTGAAAACCTTAAACAAGGGCGAGCGACGGCGCCGGAGCCCGTGGCACCCCGCTCGAATGTCCAATCTCCCCCCACCTCTCAGCCGCTCCCCGCCACACCCCTCGGGCACATCGCGGCGATCATTCAATTACCATCGCCTTTATTGCACCCGATGCGGATCATTACACCTAACTGTCTATCACATCCACGTAAACGTCCATCGCATATGTCTCAACGAAACGAAAACAGTAAAAATTTTCTAAGAGTTAAGAAAATTAAAAGACAAATTCAAATTAGTATTAATTCTTTCATTTAAAATCGTGTCGTAAATGTCAAAAAGAATCGAATGTTTCGCTGATAACTCCGTGAACTACGGTTTGCTCGTTGATAACCGATTTCTAATGAAATCTTAAGTTCTTAGAAAACTTTGACCGAGTAATCTTAACTAGCGACGACATATGAAACAAAAAACCTATAAATATAGTATATAGAAGGAACCATGTATTAACTGAAAACTATTGACATAGATTAAGTTTCAATTTAAATTTAGAAATGAATAAAATTAACTTTAAGAACAAAACCTCTGATAACAGTGTGATATTTCAATTAAATTACATAAATAATCAATATAAATTAAATCTTACAATGTATTGGAAAAAATAACAGAATAATTGCAGTTGTTTGAAATTACCAATAAAATCATTAGGGCATTCTCGCTTGAAGTCAGAAATCTTTGAAATAAATTTAATAGCGTAATGATTAAGGATACGGATTACCGGTTATGAGGTCGTGGATTTGAATCCGCCATTCGATGACTGTCGAGAACCAATGATCTGCTAATATTTTAATAAAAACAAAGAGAAGTGGTAAGCTCGTAGAATTACTAAGCTTGGAGTAGGTAATACACCAAAGACCTACGTCGGTGGAACAGAGATGCAACCAATGCGGTTGTCACAGTCAAAGGCAGCCGCACGACGTCAATTAGCCGCGGATGTCGCAAGACAATCGCCCCTTGAGCCATCAATGGGAGCGGGACCTCCATTCATCAGCTAGAAATTATTATTAGCCGGCGCTGTACAAATCGGTCGATACGTGATGAACGAACAAAGAACGCGTGGAGCGGTTGATAATAACACATGCAATTTTTTGTTTTGTGCAAGCGTATACAAGATTCTTTCATTATCCCGGTTTAAGAGAAAGTCGTTAGACCTTCGATTGCGATAAGAAGATTCTTTTGTTTATTATTATACGGCTCGCTTATTGTTAGATGCAGTGCTTTGAAACATTAGTACTCCCGTTATTCTTGGTTTATCGTCAAAGGACACATTGTATTTTTTTGAACTGTAAACACTGCAAAATTTGCAATATGTTAAATTTTGCATTCGAACAAAAGCCACGTGACTTTTATTTGAATCGAAGGTCTGGATGTAAATTTGATTTTAATTTTCATTTAATTAATAGAATCAGTGCCATAACATATTAAATCATACAAAGGAAATAAAATAAATACACTTAAAGCATAAAAAACGTTATTAAGATTATATTAATATCTTAAGTCGGCCTCTCCGGATCTTTCTTTGGTAATCCGGGTGTCGAGTTACGCGGAGTCTGGGTGGTCACTTGTATAGTGCATTATTATGGGCCGCCACAATCGACTCACTGAGAGTGGACAATCTAGAGAATGTGAGCGGAAACCAATATAACAGATCACTTGTATGATAAGTTTGTGCAACAGCTGCGTGTTTTGTAATACTGTCACTACAACTATATTTACTGTTTGATAATTATTGGTATTATTTTAATGTTTTTAAATTGTTCTCTCTAGAATATTTTATAGGTGTCACGATGTAGCCCTTAAATTTATTAACATAACATGGTTCTATATTATGAAATGAAGTCCCCCAACCCACGCCCCGTTTGTCTAAATATTATACACTCAAAAAACTACTGTGTGAATTTTACACAAAGTTTTCAATAACACACGGAGTATTTTACGGTTTTTGTGTAATTAATTAAATTTTTGCGTAGACTGAACGAAATATGAAGATGATCGTTGAAGACGTAATAGGCTGTGAGTGATTATAATAATATAATAGAATCTACAAGTCTACGTATAAAAGCAAGAGCGAATTTGCCAAGGTATCTTAAGAATAAGTGGGCACGATTTTTTGTATATGCATAAATATTTGCATATTTTTTCTTACGCGAAACAAAATCTACTGCCATAAAATTATATCTTTTGTATATGACATGTTGTAACTTATTTAAATATTTACTGACTACAAGAATTTCTTTATAAACTGTCGTTAGAATTTAAACAAAATAAACTTTAAATGCATTCTAATAAAAGCTATACCGAATTGGATTCTCTTCAACGTATTCCGGATGAGACTGTACTGTTATCTACTTGGTGACACGCAGTCTACGGAATATATTTTATCTGTAAAAACAGTGGACTTATTATTCGTCGCTAACAATGCCCCTCTTACTTTTATTAGCAAAACATATGCTATCCGGAGGTCGCCTGAGGTCGCTCCTTCCTGGCTACAGATTATAAAAAAAAATTATTCATGAACAACAAAGTCGTTTTAATTAAGCGATCTATATACATATAACTCTCCCGTATATAATCGACAATCGTGCTAATGGAGGAAATATTTGTGTTTAATTAGCACGAAGCTGTGTTAGCTAGATAAGGCAAGATTGCAAGCAAGGAGTAGGTACAGTCGAGTTCCTTGACAGTATTCCACTTTAAAACAGACAATTGTTTGCACGTTTCTTACGTCTTGAGACGTTGACGCAGAAACAATAACCAATAGGATGCCACTTTTAAATGCGTTAGGACGAAAAAAGGTCGGTCTTTGTCGTAACAATAGAGTATTCGCAAATAATGATTTCGTCTGAATGGCAGAGATCGTAAAACTTCCCGAGCGGAAAACGAAGACAGCGGTGATAACAAGTTAAAGTTAGGAGTACAGTGCAGGTACGCCACAGATTTTACTTTATTTTGTCAAAACATCGATAGCACGCTTATTGGTTATTTGTAAGAAGGAGGCGGAGTTTAGCTTGTCGCAAGGAACAGGACAATTTTTCTGTAAGTGGAATACCGCCAAGGAACTTGACTGTATCTATAAATAATATGCTATTAGTGGTAATGCAAATTATAATGTTATTTCTAAGTCCACTGCAGTGTCTTCTTATTTTAAATTTTTAAAAGAATCTTTTCAATTTATATAATTTTACAAAACAAACCGACTTCAAATGTATATAATTTTATTTATAAGTCATAAAGTCATTTATAGCCACGGTACGTCTCATTATAATTTCAAAAAACCCAAACAGGATTCGTCTTAAATCTACCAATAAGTTAATTTTTGGAATATCTTCGGAACCCAAGGTTCATTGCCATTCAAAATTAAATGAAAACTTTTTGCAAATGTCTTTCCCAAAAAAAAAATGAAATCGGTTCATAAATATCGAAGTTATAAGGCAACAAACATAAAAAATGAGATCCACTTAAGAATATCCCCTTTCCAATTATGACGTGGCTACCTTCAAGAGAAGACTGAGTAGTCTGTTTGCTAAACGAGTACGTCTTTCGACCATTTCATCACTTAAGATCAGTGGGATCGTGGTCAAGAGCTACTTTATTCATTATAAAAAAAAACGTTTCATTAGTGTCGAAGTTTTGAGGTAACAAACACAAAAAATACAAAGTCGGTTAAAAATAATAAGACAAAATGATTAGGACGAAGCTAGAAACCAAATTCCAATGGCGCATGTATTGAGGACGCAATTCGTTTTTAATTAGGCGGTTTATCTAAATAAAGTAAATATTTGCAGATATTTTCAGAGTTTAGATCATAAAAATATATTTACAAAAGATATATTTTGAAGATTTTGTGTTCAAAATTCAAATTATATTTTGAAGATCCGAATTCTGGATATATTTGATACTAGCTATTGCCCGCAACTTCGTCCGCGTAGAATTCACTATTGATGTATCTATGTGTAAACATATACATATATATGGGTGAAGAACGTTCCGCGGAAATCGTACATTTTTCCAGGATAAAAGCCTAAGTGATATTCCAGACTTAATCTATCTTAGTGCCAAATTTTGTCCAGATCCTGTTCAGATGGTGTGGAGTTACGTGGTGACAAACTTCCATCCAAACATTTGCATTTATAATATAATGATATTTTTTACCTACCGTATTTTTTTAATAAATACTATCCTATATCTTTCCCTTTAATGAAAATATGTGTACAAAGTTTAATGATGATCGGGTAAGTAGGTTTTACGAACACCCCCCCTGCACCCCTTCAATCCTTTTTTCGCAATAAAATGTAGCATATTTCATTTCTTACTCTACTAACTTATATATTCAGTTCTTTTTTAATTAAGTATTACCTAACCGAAATAAACAAAATAAATAACCGTTTTATTGCAAAAAAAAAAACACAAATGCAACCTAACAAAGTGCATAACAAAAAAGAGACAGTTATCTTGAATTACGCCCATTTTTGCCATCGATTAATAGATTTAAAGAGCCCGTAAAGAAATTTAACTGAAATTATAGTTTCAGTTTAATCACTGCCAAAATGTCACCTAAAATCTTAGGACGCCCTTAAAAGATATGGACTTGATATTTGTCCTTTCTGATTGTCCCTGGTCCTTGTTGATTAAATAACTAATCAAATTTTACTTAAATCGCCTCATACTTTTAGTGAGACGGATTTTTTTACCCAATATGTGACAGTAAAAAAGAACACATTTTGAAAATCCTGATAACAGGTGTGAATATTAATTTTTAAATTTACCAAATTCTATTTTTATTATTTTATGACATCTAGCGACCTAACAAAGCAACATTGTAAAAATTTTAAAAGTTAATTTTTTGTCCCGCTTTATAATAAACACGCAATCCCGTACAACCGATATGTCCAGCCTAAGCAGAACCATGAGTTGTGCATTTGACAATATTGATCGAAGGTCCAGTTACATTGGCAATTTCAAAATGTCTATTTTTGACTTTGTGTTATTTTTGAACCATCGCCATTTTATAGAATATCATATATATTAAACTAAAGTTTAATCTCAATCAACTACTCATTTTATAGCATTGTTTCTGAAGAAATGTTTAACGTAACACTTTAAATTGATATAACTTTTTATTTATGCACCGATTTAGATGAAATAAAAACTTGATCTAACGATTGAAGTTAATAACTACACATTGGTGAAACCCGCATCCAAATCAGTTAAGCCGTTTCTGAGATTAGAGCGAACATTGTAACAGACAAACAGACAAAAATTGTAAAAATTTTTGTTTTGAGTTCTGTAGCATTGGTAAATACCCCCTGTAATAGTTTTGCTAATTTATTTTCCATGTACAGACGCGGATCAGTTACGATTATATTATATAGGTACAGATATAGAAGAAGACAGTCATTGTCTCCTTACTCCTTTGGAACTACACAAAAACATCTACGAAATCTCTTAGTAAAACAGACGAAAATTGTTTAAAAGACAAAAAAAAATCTTGAACTCCTAGAGTGAGTCACATGAATCAGTTAAAAAGCGCATCATTACCACTTGATTCGATTACAGCAACTGCCGCAAACGCTCCGTTTAGGAGTTTCTCACGTTGAGTTTTCGCCCACTCACATCTCCGTTTTCAGATCCCTGAACGAACGTCCGTTTCTCTCGATCAAGGCGTTTTTTACTTCGCGGTTACACGTCTAACTTTGATTTATTTCTTAAGTAATTATTAATCCCAGATTGCGCAGAGGTGTTTTTTATTCTTATTTTATATATCTATATATTTTTTCTTTCCACTACCGTTTATATTTGAATCAAACTTATAGACATATCCGTAAAAATAATTTCGTTCTGTATCAAAACTTTTTTTCATTCTCAAATAAAACCTATAGCTTATTTTCTAAGATGATATGATTATATTTTATCCTTTTTTGATTTACTCGAATACGAAAATAATTATTTATAAAATCTTGTGTCCATTTAGGACCTAATAAACCAACGACGTTTTTATGTTTTACATTACCTACCCGAAATATTACCTATTGAAAGGTCAATTTTTTTACCAAAGCGTCGAAAAACTGTTCGTTGTTCCTGGTAGTGCATAAAAATGCATAAAAAATATAGTTGATAGTGAAATCAGAGCAAGGTCTATCTCGTGACGTGAGTCTAGTCCACGTCTAATCGGGGCCAAGTCACTCGGTTCCCACGGGTCCACGCCGCCCACGCGTGGCGTTAGTCAGCCCGAGCGATGTTTGTCATCTGCTCTAATTGATCTACAGATCCCAGTGGTGGGTAAATTAAATCGTGGCTCATCAATGGTGCGCTGTGTGAATATTTTTTATCATTACCGTCTACGATATGACTCGTTGCACGTGATGTCCAGGACAGATTTTTTTTATCGTATCTTTAATTATTTATAAAGGTTTGGATTTCAGCGGCCTTATCGTTAAATGATATATTTCTTAAAGTTTTAAATTTGTTAAAATAAAACAAAGTATTTTGAAATAAAACAAAATTAATAAAGCACCTTGAAATAAAACTTCTAAGATCTAAAAAATTACGATAGCAATATAAAATGTTTGGATTTGTAAAGATAAAAATTGAATTAATTCTAATTCTAGACCTCTTCCCACCTTTTTCTAATAAGGATGGGAGGCGGAAGTGGATTTGAAGGGGAGGACATCCTCCCCTCTGTGTGTTAAAGGTAGGCAAATTCAACTAGCAAGAAATAAAAATTTGCAACATTCATAAAAACACAGAATAAACAAACACATAGTCAAAGGGATGGATAGTTGTTACAAGATTTTATTTTGTCAATTTGTTTCGTGAAATCAAACAAAATTAATACCAAGTAATGTTCTTAGCAAGTTTCAGAAGCACAAAGATTAAATTGTACAACAGCAGCCGGGTGATTGTCGTGCGAACGCTGTATCGGGTTAAGAGGTGTTAATTGTGCGAGATTGAATGTTTTCCCAGGGCAGAATTTCAATTGAACGCAATTGTTTGTCTGCTATTTTTTACTGGAAATAGTTTATTATAAAATAACTCTAAAAGTTTCTTGGTGACGAGGATCTTTCTAAGAAAAGAGCGGAGTTTTTGCAATAAGAAAATTAGTAATAAGATATAGTACATATTATAGGTTTAGTAGATTCGGCGCATTATCTGTTATATTGGCTATTTGTTATTAATTGTTAAAGGGAAATTTCATAGATATCTCTTACCAAAATTAATTCGTACGAGGGCTCCATATCTCCTTAAGAAATGTGATCAATAAGAGCACAGCATTAGGTGCTTATTTTTGTTACAAATAAAATAGAACAATTTCTATATTAACGACTACTCGTCGGCTGTCAAAAATCGTAACACGCTCACATTATGAGGCAATAAAGTTTTGACTGATTGAAATCCCGTGGGACCGCGAGCTATGGACAAATTAAGGCCAATGTCATGGACCGAAAACCATTATTTGTATTCAATTGATGTAACAAGTTTATACACAAGGTTCAGGACAAATTACGAAGTACAATTTTTTTTATTAATTAAATGAAGTAGTCTACTATGATACTGAGCGATGTCACGAAGTTATTCAATTGTAATAATTATAATGTTGGAAAATATCTATAATCAAAGTACTAGACTAGGCACTGCATAAACTACAAAGATATGAGAGGCTACTTTCAAGTTATATTATTTGAATGAGGGCTGGTAGGAGCCGATTTTTATAGCAATACTTTCGATATGCCTTTGCTCAATAATGAACGTCCAATGATCAATGTTAATGATAACTTATCTACAGTGAAGTTTAAGATTTTATTTGTATTTTTTTAGATCATAATGCTACATGACACTAAATAACTTGACTGTCCCTACATTAAGTACACTCGCATCTGAAAATAGCTACTTTACAAGACGACGTATTTATTAGGGTTTATATAGGGCGCCATGTTTTTTGCAATGATGCCATGCTTTTTAATTATAAATTTAATTCTTAATAAAATTGTGATTATGCTGTCAGAAAAACCACAAAACAGGATTGGCAAAAAAGTTCGCAGATTTTAAGATTTTTCAGTGTCGATAAATGTACTTATCTTTTCTGAACAGTCGAAGTATGGAATGTAAATTAGTGAACTAAAATTTAAATACTTATGTAATTGGGTCACGTCGGCAACTAAATAAGGAACAAATCATCAAAGTCTTTCAATCAATTCTTCAGCGAGTTGTGAATTATCCGGCAAGTCAGCGCGGCATTGGTCAGAGGAGCGCGCGCTTTTGATGCCTGCCGTTAGTTTCACAACGCCCGCCCGCCTCGGACATTCTAATAGGGTTAAGATTTGAAGCCGGCGGGTCAGGCGGACGTAGTTAGTTTCAGTTGCCGCATTAGAATGTTACTCATACCTCCACGTTTGAAATCAAGTTATGACGAATTTTATCGTACACAAGACTTGTTGTTTTAAGTGTATATTGAACTGCATAAACTTTATTTTCATATTTATAAGTAGGTTATATATAAATGAATGGATTGAATAAGAAATTTCATTTTATTTTGCTAACGATTAAAGGCAGAATGTGTGTTTATACCCAATAACATTTCCTGAGGTAGGTCCTAAGTGAGTTTCGTTAAGAGATAATCGAATTAAAAATATCACGCGGCATAAACAAAGTGCGAGATAAAGTCGCCTCCCAAAAATCCCGTTCGCAATCAACTAATCATCTCCTTGTTGGAGCGACCGCGGCTTCAAAGGGGCCATTAATAATGAATTTGGGCAGTAAATCGCCTTTTATACGACGTAGGGATTTAGCAAATACGCCGCGCGCGGCCACGTGTGCGCCATTAGCCTAATGGCGGACCCTGGAATCTTTCTCATCCAGTTCAACTGCGCCTCACTACGTTGTGAATTAATGCTCGCTACTGGACTTGCTTTGGCTCGGCGACATTTCGTTTTGTTTGCATATGCTTTTGCAATCAATTTCTTTGTTATTGTTAAAAAATTATAAGTGAACTCGATGATTCTGTTTACAGAGGAGAATAGTGTGCGCAAGTTTTAATTTGTTCAATGCATATTTCTTATGAGCGACATGTCATTGTTTATTTTGATAAGTATATCAAATAAAAAACAGCATTCGCATCTCCATCAATATCTAAGTTTGCCTCGGTGTCTTCGGCTTGAGTTTTTGCTTCCCAAATTTTACCAGATCGGGACACGGTGGAGCATTTAGGCAACTAGATGTTGTATAGAGTTACCTGCTTTGAGCTGTTACTTTTACGCGTTTAGCATTATAGCCCAAAGGTTCCCGAGAAGGATGAACCACGGCTTGATCGGTAATTATTGTTGGATTACTATTCATAGATACGTGATAGTCACAAGTAACTTTCAAATACGCCATTACTATTACAAATATACTAAGGAGACCCATTCCTTCAATCTATATTTCCCAATTATCTTTCTTACAATTGTTTTTAGTAATCCCTAGGCAATCCATTTCTACAATTACATCACTCGTTTTCCTTAGACGCCTTAGCGTATTTGTAATCATTAGCATTTGAGTGAGATTAAAACAATTCGTAGCCTTAGAGATATAATTCGGTTTTTATTTCCCTACAGATTAAAAAAAACTAAATTTATATTATATACACGGAAGAGTTTTATGCAGGAAATGGTGTAATTTAGAGATTAAAATGTTATAAAACTTTACATACTAAAGGTTTTAATTAATGACATGTGCAATGGAACGTTGTTGGCTGTTATCTAATGATATTCTCTCTGAAACGTTGATTTTTATGCGCTCTAATGGATTCAAAGAACTTAAGTTTTGTTTGATAAGTGAGGAAACGGAGTACTAACACCCTCTCTTCTGTTTTTTCTTTTCTTTCTTTCATTCTCCGTCTATGTAAAAGCTGTTAAAAAATTGCAACTTATTTGGACCACAATCTGCTATTTAGTGTTGTCTTAATGGTTTCGTTACTGCTTACTGCAGTCAAATATTACGACACGATTGTGTGAGCAAAATAGGGGGCTAGGTTTTTGCAAATGGGTTAAAACCATTTCGTGAACGTAGTTTATTTTGAACAAATCGTAATGTAAGTAAATAGATGAAAAGTACGCTTCGGTGTATTTGACGGCCTCAACAAGTCTAGTAATTCTTATTATACAAGTCAAGATTTACTGCGTCGCTGGCGTTGGTTGAGTGTGAGAAGCGGATGTAGGATGTTGCCAAGGACGTGCGATTGTGCTGTCTTTGTTTTGTCACGCCGCAACATGTGCCACTCGGCACTTCGCTCTCGCGCCTTTTTTATTCGTTACAGTGTGACATAGGATATTCAATTATGAAGATATGTTTATTAATTGAATTTGTGTAGTTACTGTGAACTCTTAGCGTTTATAAAAACGCAAATAAAAAAGTGACTTTGTCAACTTTTTAATTAGTAAGTAACAGATCTATGTTTTCGCTGTAGTCGAAATAGGCGAACATTATCTTTTATAGATTAAGGAAGGCAGACGAGCAGCGAGTCGCTTAACATTAAGTGAACAGACGCCTATGGACATCCGCAACACCAGAGGAACTACAGATGCGTTAATCAATATTACCTTAGAAACCGTACAATTTAATTATACTAACCATTGTCAAAGAGTATACTCAAAAAATAATTAATTATTTAACTTGTACTGAGTGAGCTATTAAGTATCATAACATCACTAATTTAAAGGTATACGATTCCACGTTCAAATAAATTTAGCAAGGTCCATAGAACAATTTTCATGTTCATTATCTTTTACAAAAAAAAATGATAGTAAAAGACTAAAGGAAAAGATAGTGTAAGTTTTGAATAGTTGATAAAATTTAGAGCTAAAATATTACACAATCTTTTTCGTAGCTAACTTTTGGTGAATATTTGCGCAAAATAGTCTGGTAAAAATAAATCGGCCGAGGCAATAATAGCGGCTGCGCGTGTCGCCGTTAATTCGTTTAGGGGCGACGTCTAGTTGCCGAATGCGGACAAATTAGATTTCCATCCGTGATGATGGATCGGAGGTGTTGCGACCCGGCTTCAAATCACGCATCGATTGCTGACTGTGAACTACTACTAGGAGTTGAGTTACTGAATATGTATCAAAAGAAAAACTATTACGTGAGTTTAGAATATTCGACATCGATATAAAAAATAAATAATTTGCGACGGAATTCAAAATTTATCAAAACAATTCAATAAATAGTTTTATTTTAGTAATAATTTTATGTCATCCAACCTGAATGATGCTTACGATATAAGTTTAATATTTTTAATACATTTGAGTAGGAAGAATAACAAAACTAGATAAGGAAATTGAGAGGAGGTGGCGGGGGTAAAAAAAGTGGTTAAAACATGCCGCCGGTCTTGGCAGAAGTAAAAAGAATAAATACTTCATGCCTGTATTCCTAATGAAGCAACAATTGCCGATTCTAGCGGTTGCGATATTGTTAAGAATCTTCGTTTCGTAGACAAAAACTAATTGCAAAACTTTAGTGCTACCACGGATACCTGTGGTTTATATCGCCGCCTAATGCAAAAATCATTCAGCAGTTATGTCGTAGATAATGTAATGCAGGATATAATAAAACAAATGATAATATACGATACTGTTATGATAAGATGTGACATAACTAATACTGCCACTAAATCGTTGGGTACGAATTTTTTCATAACAACATCGTGCAATAAAATGCACACTTGACTTTGTAATGATGACATTGTTATCAGTACCCCTTAGGTTTAGCGCTTAGCTTTATAAGGCTAATGAATTATAATGATTACATTAAAATAGTTATTTACTACTAAATAGATACTGAACGCTGTTAGTACCACGCAACAGTTTCATTTGTTGAATGGTTGCAATCAACGGGGAAATATCACAATCAGAAAACATCGACAGGGAGCAGGGATATTTATACATAAAGCCAGACAGACGTTGCCTCACAGAATAACGCACTGAAGAGAGTTATAAGACTCTGGGCATGGACATGGATATAATGATGTTGTCATATTAGTTTCGCTTACAACGAGTTAAGGAATCTACAAGTCTAAATGCTTAGTTTTATAAAAGCATAAAGTTAGAGAACTTCAATTTATCGACAACATTCTAGCTACACAACAATTCAGTACATAAAAACTACTTAATATAATATCAAAAACAAAACAAAATCAAAATGATACAGATTACGAAGGGCAATTAATATTACAGAAATACAAAGAGAGAGCGAGCGTAATCCAAGTTGCCAATAACGTCCGGACGAAGCCGGGACATCTGATCCCGGAGGTAATCGGATTTAGCTGATCGAGCACCGCCTGTTATTGAATTTGCTATTATTTCTCTGGCCACAAGACTCTTATCGACATTGATTTTTAATATTGCAAATGAAACTATGTCGTTTACTTTCATTAAATGGGAATGTTCTTTAACTTAGAGTAAGAAAATAGCGATGGATTCAGTGAAATGTGTAAGAAAGGAGTGTCTTTTGAGATGACGGTTGATAGAAAAGCGTGGAAGAAGAAGCGTGTTGTGCTGACCCCGCTTAAACCGAGATCAGAGCAAGATAATGGCGATGGACATAATTTATCTTCGACTGAATTCGGCTAGGACTTAAATTAGTTCTGGTTTAATGTAATAAAATTATTTTTAAACTTTAATAGGGGTTTGTTATTTGAATTTTTCTTACCTTCTTCTTAGCTTCTTCCAGCGCTAGTTTTGTATCATGTCTTGCAAATATTAATTATAATTGTAAGATTTCCTGATTGTTATGTTAATATAGACATTAAGTCTAAGTTATTATAGTTCAAAACGTTTGATTTCTTTATTAACACAATTACTTTGACCATATCTATCTTCAAAGTAAATGTTTTCGCCTCAATTATTTAATTTTGAGAGTTCCTTGAACTTAATTGTATCCTTAACATGGTCTTTATTTCTTTCTAGACTCTTCTTGTTTTTTGTTAACCGGTCTTTATTTTAGAACTTCCATTTATGCAATTTGTTTTGCCAATTCATTTCTAAACTTCCAGGCTAAAACGATTCTTTGATCAATATTGAAATTATTAAAAATTAACAATACAACTCATGAGTATTTCTTCGAATTCTACAGTGCACGGTCCAAGTGCATAAATAAAAGCTTAATTGGACTTATTCCACTTCCTTAATCCACCAGTAAAACGGTGTAAAACAACAATCGGTTGTAGGTCGAGTGCACTCGGAGGGCGTTGCGGCGGTCGTGTGCCGGCGCGAACGGCCTTACAGAGCCCAAAGGGGCCCGTGAAGATCTACAAAAGCCCACAAGGGGTCGCGAGAGCCCACGAGGGGCCAGGGACCGCGACGCCAAAGATGTGATCGCAGCGGATTAGTGTTACAATATTATTGTCTCGATCCGTCGTTCCATGGGGTGTTTTGCCCTTTTTATATTGCTCTAATAATTGGACTTTGTTTTTTCTCTTATGTTGATTAGACGCGGAATTTTTGATTGAACTCTTTTCTCAAAGAGTTTTGAATTTATTCTTCAAAACCAAAATGTATTAGAATGTAACTTTGTAGAATATGTGTGGTAGAGTCCGCAACAACAACATGTGTTGCACGAATGGTATGCTCGATCGGTGACAATACCACGACCTCACAGAAGTCAAGCGTGAAGTAATTTTCTGCGTTTTGTCTGTTGAGTGAGGTGCCGGAGGCCCAATTCTAATTTGCTTCCCCTAACCACCTTTTTCTAATAAGGAAAGGCTAGGAAGAGGATGCCCGAGGAAGATTGGAGTCAGGCAGGCGGCCGGCCGTAAAACATATAGTCAAAACCAATTACATCATGAACTACAGTAGAGTCTAGGACAGAATAATATACCTACTGCGTCGACCTGTAGCTGGGAAAAGGGCGGCCAGAAAAGGTAGAATGTTTTTATAGTTTTTTGTGACGGGATTTTAATAAATTAAACTTTTGAATTTTTTTTGAGAAATATTTAAAGAAATTTTTATTAATAAATACCTTAATTCAGATAAGAAATTAAGTTTGAATAAGTTAGTAATCTTCTAAATTATTGTTGTACTTAAATATATATAACATACAATTACTGTAAACGTTAGTTAAAAGTTTAGTAGGGACTATATAAGGTTTTTAACTTAAATGTATGGGTAAATTGTACAGTAATAACAAGGAATGGAAAACTGTTATCTGTACATTTTCATTATAATCTAAGTTAGTGTTTTGAAAGCATGTGAAAAGTCGCGTTCGATAAGGGTTAAAATTAATTTAACGAACTAAAATTGCCTACAACTAAACGATCATTTGGAATGATTAAAGGTGCGGATTCACACAAGGCTCTTCCAGGGTAGATACACAATTGCACCGTCTGTAGAGCAAATTGAAAATTAATATTTCGACGGTACGTCGATACAGGCTCCTTTGTCGATTGTCTGGTGCAACGTAAGGTTGCCAGCCTTTGATCAATCAGAACTCACATCGGTGTAATTTCACTTCCTCCTCAATGTTGGGGAATTACGTTATGGCCCTTTTCTTTAAATTTCAAGCTTTCAGTGAAATTATGTATTGTGATAATTGGATAAGGCAGAATAAGCGTGCGAATAAAATTAAATGCTGTTTTTACTGTTACCGTTCTGTTACTTTAAATTGTATCATACAGGTGCGGCTCAATTGACGAAAATTTAACTTTATTTTGAATACCACATTCAGTACGAAATATTATGTTGAAAATTTAAAAAAAAAACTTAGTGTATTTAACATAATATTTAATATTAATGTTTGGAACTTGGCTGCAGATTTGCAGTTTGCCAAAACAGCTCTTGAGCTATGTTAAAGAGGTCTGCGCTATGCTGTTTTTGCACTCTGCCACCTTAAATGCAATAGCTTATATAGCCACAAAAAGAATCACCAGCAACACCTTTCTTTATAAGCTCGTTACTTAACTGGAAAAATATTGGAATATATAGTAAGAGCTTGCGTCTCTTGCAAGAGGATGTTAGGTTGGATGACATCGCAGCGTCGATTTTAATCAATCAATAGTGAGTAAATACTACGTACTTTTTAAGGGCCACATATACACCTGTTTGCAAAATTGTAAAGTTTAAGAGCAATGTATTTTAACGATATAAATTTGAAGTCTCTCAATTGTGTAATATTAGTCAGTTAACAAAGCCGCTTGCTTCCTACTTCAATCTAATGTTTTAAAATAATAATATTTATTTTCACCATTACAAAGCTATATTTTCGAGAAGCAATGTAAGTTTAATCTTTTGATTATTATCGTTCAAAGTTGAAATGCACGACCTGCTAATAAAAATCATTGTAAACTGTATGATCGTGTTATATTTTTTATTAACGAATAATCCGTAGGTTAAGAGTAATTGTTAAAATCGAGACGGAATCGAATTTTTGATTCTTACATCATATCATAGTGGTTCAACCAGTGAGATATTACGGTTAAGTTATTAATAATTTTCCATTATGTATACATTATTGCTTTTCTATTTCCCATACATTATGCTCATTCAAGAAATGAAATGAATTAATTTACTAGGATTTTGCGGTCATGAGAATTAGTTTTATAATTTCGTTTGTTAATAGTAGGTAGATTGACTTAATAATCAAAATAATAATAATCAATTACAATCTTTACTCAAATATTTTTAAATTGAAATATAAAATTATAGCTATAAATTTGAAATGAAACTAATTTTATAACTGCTTTTATATTGATATTGTAAGAAAATGGTCAAACTATCAACTTATTGTATACATTTTATATTGTGTATTTTAATATAAATAGACTTTATTAGTTTGTTTTCCTTTAATTTTTTTTTATTACATACAAACGTTTATTGTTAAAAGTTTAGTTTTCTCTCATGAGTTTTGTTAAATTGAACACGATCAGGATATTTGTTTGTGTTTCATTTAATGGTGCAAATGCAACTGATTACAATTTCAAATTAAATTTAAACGTAAAACATTAAAATTACTATCTATTTCTCAGAGTAATTAACTTTTTAAAGTTAATGTCGTAATTAATTTGAAACACTACAATATTACTAAAGTACCAACGTCAAGAGCCCCTAAAAGACTTACTTTTTGGTATGTTCTTCTTAGAACTTATATCACCATGATATAATGTTTTAATTCTCTATATTAGGTACTTCGAGGCTTCTTAGGAATATGCAGAAAGAATCTAAGAAGATAGAAACCTCATATGTGTCCTAGAATTTACCGTAAATTATCTCTAACGATATATAACTGTTAAATTTAAATTGAAATCTTGGCTTTCTCAGAAGGTTTTTTTCAGTGTTGAAGAATTTTTGAATTAAAAAAAATCTATTTCTTATTTCAATGTTGTCTATGATTTTTTTGAAATTTTACTATTATTATATATTATACCATATCTAACTAGATATGGTATAATATATAATGCCTAACTAGACATTATAGAGAATTATATTAGACTATATCTAATTTTTAAGCTTTCATTTAATGATTTGTCTATTTTAT
>DWLR01001051.1:0-20264 GCA_018246295.1 Papilio alexanor hazarajatica
GAATGTGTTCTTGATAGAAATTTATCATACCGAGGAAACGTCTGAGTTGTTCGATGTTGTTAGGTTTTGCATATTCGTGGATTGGTGTTACTTTTTCGACAGGTGGTGTGATCCCTTCACTGTCGACTAAGTAACCAAGAATTTTACTTCCGGTTGTCCAAATATGCACTTCGATGGGTTTATAGTAATCCCGTTATCTTCCAATCTTCGTACAACTGTTTTTTAATATTGTTTACGTGTTGATTTTCCGGGCTTGCGATTAAGAGATCGTCGAAAAAGACAAATACGAAATCTAGTCCTTACAGGACTCGTGGATAAATCATTGGAACGTTTGTGCGGCATTTGAAAGACCTGGCATCATCTTAACGAGTTCGTAGAGTCCCATAGGAGTAATTATGGCGGTTTCAGGTATAATACAATATATACTAATTTGTTGGTACGCTCTGTTTAGATCAAGAAAAAATATTGTTGTTAGATAACTGATAGGTGAAATCCTTTATGCGCGGTACTGGATAACGGTCGGGAGTAGTGACTGCATTTAGTCTTCTGTAATCTCCGCAAACTCGTATGTCGCCATTCTTTTTCGGTACGATGTGAAGTGGTGACGACCATGGACTTTTGCTTGGGCGGCAAATTCCTTGTTCGATCATGTTTTCAAAATCTTTTCGTACCTTTTCGTAGCGATGCGGTGCGATTGCATGTGCTCTGCAGTGTAGCGGTGGTCCAGATGTTTCAATGCTCTACATTATGGATGGGTATTAACTTCATAGATGAAAGTCGTGTAATGCCAGGGAATTCAGCTAAAATGTTGTGATATTCGTCTCGAATGTCGATGCTTCTTATTGTTGGACTATTTATTGTTTGTACAAAAGAATTCGTCGATAGTTTGGCTACACCATCGAAAAGTTTTCGATTTTTTGTATCCACAATCAGCTGGTGGTGTTGTAAAAAGTCGGCGCCGAGTATCTGTTGGCTAACGTTCGCGACAATAAACTTCCACTTGAATGGTCGACGTAGTAGTACGTCAATCGATCGATCGAGCTCGAGCGTTTTTTCTCCATATGTTGGTATAATGGTGTTGTTGGCTGCATAAAGTTGAAATTGCAATGGCTTCGCTCGTTGTCCTTTCTGTGGTGATTAACGGATATATTTGCTCCGGTGTCAATTAAGAATTTGAGCTTATTTTCCTTATCCGATATAAATAGGCGGTAATTTTTCCCTAATACGCTAGATTCCGCCGCAGCTAGCGTATTGTTTAGTTTCCGAATTATTTTTTCGCTGGTTAAATGTACATGGCGTAATGTATCTTTGAACTTCTTTACCAAAACGGCGATGGTAGTAACAATAAGGTGACGCGCTATGCGGTCGATAAAGAAATTTGTCGCGACTCGTAGAACTTTTTCTTTTGAAAAATGGTCTTTTGTTTCTCAGAGCGGTAACTTCTAATGAAAGCTTTTGCAATTCTTCAACAATTCTTAAATTTTCTGTTAGTAATTTTTGTACTTGACGACTGTCGGATTCTTCATATACTGAAATTAGTCTGTTTTTTTAAACTTATATATTGCTCGGTTAGTGGTGGTTTATATAATAAATCACATATCTGTACTATGTCTTGTTTATCGAGTCTAGCGATGAGCATTTGAGCGAGTTGAGTCTGGCTCTTCTTGAGTTCGCTTGTCGCTGCTTCGAAAGTAATATAGTGCTATTCCAGCGATTTCTTGTTGCGATTGCGGCTGTGGTTCTGATTACATAGTTTTTTTTTCGCTTTACTGCCGTATATAGATATGCGATAAGCCAGCGGCGATAAATTCAGCAGTTTCTTGATTCTGATTTGGACTTCTTCCTCCGGTGTTCTTGACTCAGGTTGTTCCTGTCTCCAATATAGAAATTATTCCCTCGTCGGGTTGCGGTTATATCCTCGTCGGATAGCAGTTGTTTCCTCGTCGGGGTCACCAATTTAGCGGGCACCGGTTTAGCTCCTCTATGTGGGCTAAGCCAAGCTGCTAAGTTGACAGTCTTATTTGACCACTGTTTATACCGGCGACTTTGTTAAGACTGCCTATTACTTTTGTAGGAGGAAAGCGTGAAGATTAAAACACGAAGCAGAGTGACGTTGTGATTGCAAGTTTATGTTTGTGTTACAAACTTCAAAATATATATTTAAATTTAGTAGAGGGGTATCGACCGACGTGTACAAAAAAGCTTAAGGTTGTCTCAAGTAGTCTTAGTTCTTACGGCAATAAATTTAACTACAAACTGACATTTTTCGGCCGGCGCCAATGGTCGGCCGATGAAACACATATGTATGTTTCTAAGGGTTAGTTTTTTGTGCTATGCTCTTCGTAAACAGGTAAACCAATGTGCGAACAGCTACAGTTTTATAATGTATTCTTACTGTAAAGCTAATCGAATTACACAGTTTTATCCACTTTTTATCTACTTATTTACGAAAAGTATTGAGAAATTATCCTTTGTAATTTTTCTTACATTATTCCTAATATTTTTCTAAATTCTAATAAGAAACTTTCAACATTCTTATTAAAAACTTTGAATTTACACATAATCTACAATTTCTTATACTTTTTATGCGAAAATAATATTAATTTTAAGAGAAACAATCAATTTTAGTTTCTATTTTAAAAATTATCATTTTTCGTTAAATTCCTATTTATACTGTAACAAAAATATGCTGCATCTTATTAGTATTTATCTGAGTACTACCCAAAATTTTACTATCCTATTCATATTTTGGAGTTATTTATTAAAATTGATATTCTATAAATTCTATCTATTTTCTTACAAAATCCTATTGTAGTTTTGCTGTTTAGTCCCTCTTCGTGATTAAACCCCTCTTACTGGTTTGGGCACGCCCTATGGATCACTTAACAGATACGCAGTGTTACCAGATTTAGCAGTACTTTGCGATTTTAGCAGAATTAGATCCTCAATTTCAGATTTAGCAGATTATGTCGCAGATCTGAAAAGAAAAGTTTTAGGCAGAATTTGATGAGATAAAAATAAAGAACGACCGAAATTTTTGTGTCGATAGTATTGTAAACAGGGTCACGTTCTATAATTATAGAATTTATGCTGAATGTGAACATAGCTCAGCTGACATAGAATTTAGCCCTTTTATTATGAAGATGTATGTACTTCTTTTAACATCGAATATCTTTTAAACATATTATTTTGACATCGAATCTATACATCTAATAAAATCGTAACTGATCGGTGTTTATACATGGAAAATAAATTAGCAAAACTATTACAGGGGGTATTATACATAGCACTCAAAACAACGATTTTTTTTTTTAATTTTTGTTTGTTTATCTGTTTGTCCGTTACATTGTTCGCGCTAATATCAGAAACAGCTTAACCGATTTGGATGTGGTTTTCACCAATGTGTAGTAATTAGCTTCAATCGTTGATTAAATCTTTATTTCATCAAAATCGGAGCATAAATAAAAAAGTTATATCAATTTAAGTGTTACTTTAAACATTTCTTCAGAAAAATTTCTTAAAATGTCGATGGTTCAAAGATAATACAAAGTTAAAAATATACATTTTGATATTGCCAATGTAACTTGTCCAATCTTCCATCTATATTGTCAAATGGGCTTATCATGGTTCTACTTAGGCTGGACGATTCCTGTTGTACGGGATTGCTTGTTTATTACAAAGCGGGCGAAAAAATTTACTCTTAATTTTTTTTACAATGTTGCTTTGTTAGGTCGCTGGCATAAAATAGTAAGAAATAGGGTTTGGTAAATTTAAAAATTAAAAATCACACCTATTATCAGGATTTGCAAAATGTGTTCTTTTTTACTCCTAAAAAATAATAAAGTATCCTTGGATAATCTTAATCTTGTAAGAAGTCTGTCACATATTGGGTAAAAAAAATCCCATCTCACTAAAAGTATGTGGCGATTTAAGTAAAATTTTACTTTTTATTTAATTAACTGTATAATAATGCTACATCTGAACCATCACTTAGCTCTAAAGGGTCAAATATTGAGTCCATACCTTTTAAGGGCGTCCTAAGATTTTAGGTGACATTTTGGCAGTGATTCAACTGAAACTTAATTTCACATAAATTTCGTTAGGGGGGGGGGCTCTTTAAATCTATTAGTCGATAATAATAATATAATTAATAATTAAATTCAAGATGTTTCTTTTTTGTTATGCACTTCGTTAGGGTGTGTTTTTTTTATTTATCTACGTTAGGTAATACTTAATTTAAAAAAGAGGTGAATATATAAATTAGTTACTTTTTCTTTATTCGTAATTCCTACTAATATTATAAACTCGAAAGTAGCTCTGTCTGTCTGTCTGTCGCTTTCACGCCTAAATCACTAAACCGATTTTGAGGAAATTTGGTAAAACGATAGATTTGACCTTAGAAAATGAAATATGCTACATTTTATTGCGAAAAAAAGGGTTGAAGGGGTATAAGGTTGTTCGTAAAACATACTTAACCAATCATCATTAAACTTTGTACATATATTCTTTAAGGTACTGGGAAGGATATAGGATTGTATTTTTTACAAAAAAAAATAAAGTGTAAAAAAAATCATCATATAAATGCGAGTGTTGGGATGTACGTTTGTCACCACGTAACTTCAGACTAGCTGAAAAGATCTGGACGAAATTTGGCACAGAGATAGAATATAGTCTGGAACATCACTGAGACATCCTGGAAAAGTGTACGGTTTCCGCGGATCGTTTTTCACCCAGAGATATGTATATGTGTACATATAGATACATCAATATTGAATTCCACGCGGACGAAGTCGCGGGCAACAGCTAGTATCTTCTGTAATTATCATGTGGACTCTCCTTAAATTTTCAAATAAGTTCGTTTTAAAATGTCCAAGCATAGCTTTCGCAATAATTCGTCGTAATAGGCATATATTACGGATTTCCATTTGGCGCCATCCTGGCACACCTCTCTCTCCTCTTCTACATCTCTACAAATCCTTTTCCAAATAAACGTGTGAATGTAGATAGCCTTTTATACTAAATCGCTTTGACAAATACTTTAGAGGATATAAAAGTAATAAAAACTACGCGCAACCGAAAAATTCAACAGTCGCCAGCCGCTGCGAAATAGATGCAAAAAATAAATAATTAAAATCCTATTTTAACACAACTGGTCAATGGTATGGTTGTAGGGTACCATTTGAAAGGTAATTTCATAAGCTTTCAGAAATTACTCAATGATACTTTTATTACATAAAATGGGGAAAATTAATGAAAATAACAGGGTATGTACAAATTTGCAAATCAACAATTTTAATAAAACTTCATAAACAGAAAAAAGTTCTTAATACCTAGTGCCCCCCCCCCCCTTGCCTTGATAACGGCTTCCACGCGGTCTTTCATAGACCTTACAAGCGTCACAACAGTGTCTTGAGGAATTTTTTTACCATTCTTCAATAACGGTATCTTGGAACTCTTGAAGATTGGTTGGTGCAGGATCTCGAGCTCATACGTGCCGTTTTACTTCATCCTAGAGATGCTCTATCGGGTTAATTTCTGGTCTTGTCCATGTCCATGTGTCAATACATAACAGGAATATCGACCTCTTGTAAGTAATGACGTACAACAGCTGCGGTGTGGCAAAGAGCATTATCATGCATTAACATAAATCCATCACTGACAACCAGCATACGCGCCCCACATGTTCCTCCAGGATTTCTGTTATGTACCGACTAGCATTTTGTGATCCTTGACTACGACCACCTCCAGCCCGGGAACCGCACACACGCTCTGTTTTTCCGTCGACGGACATGCCGCCCCAGAACATACACGAGCCACCCCCGTATTCGACGGATTCTTCGAAACAGGGTTTTGTGAACCTCACGCCCTGCCTTATGTAGACTCTTCTACGTCTGTCATTATAGAAAAGACAGACCCTCGTCTCATCAGAGAAGAGTACGGTCCTCCACTGTTCTAGTCCACTCGCAATGATTGCGAGTAAACTCTATGCGATATTGTACAGTAAGTTTTGGACCTTTAGCGGGCCTATGGGCTGCTAAACTCTTCTCGTGTAATCTTCTAATCGTAGAAACACACTGAAGTTCTTCGAGTTGACCGAAGCCGCTGTTCCAACTCAACAGCAATTGTGAATCGATTACGTAAAGACGTCGTAACAATAAGACGATCATCTCTTTATAAAGTGCAGCAATTTCTTCCAGATCCATCTCTTCTAAAGTAATCACCGGTTTGTTGGAAACGTCGAAGCACCCGTCATACTGAAAAACGGCTGAGGTTGAACTATCGAGCAACATAACACTGCCGCATCCCCGATTGCAATAAAGCAAACACTTGAGCTGCTTCTTCAGAGCTGGTGTCCATCTTTATTTGATCTTCCTTGGTTAACTTGTTCACGTATGTTAGCTGCAAAGTCTGAATGGTGACTGACCCATATTTCACCGGAATCGACCATTTTATACTCTTTTTGGGTGGTGCAACTAGCGAGCATAAATGAGCATTTGGCAGTTTTTCATATTGACGCTCTGTAGTGATAAATTTTCTATTGCTTTCATGTTCTATTGATTAATAATGTGAAGCAATTGAAATACTCATTTTAAAAATACCAATATTTGTTTAAAAAAATTCGGTGCTAGCCGTTATATCGAGTTGTCGCACAATTTCGGAGAGTTGCAATTTTTGTGACGCCGAGTGTATATAAACGATAATTGTGTATTACATAATAATATATAATAATAATATTCTGGGACATTATTCACACATGGCCATCTGATCCCAAACTAAGCAGAGCTTGTGCTATGGAAACCGTCCAACTGATATACTTCATATACATTTCTTTTGTAAATACATGCTTATATTGATAATTACATCCAGACACAAGACAAACTGACATGTTCATGCACACAAATGTTTGTCCTGGGTGGGAATCGAACCCACGACCTGCGGTGCGAGAGGCAAGTATCTTACCACTGCGTCAGACGGTCAGTCATTATATGCCTGTTGTCTTCCAAAGTAAATTAATAAAAAAGAAAAAATGCGGTACAAGTAAAAGAAATGGCTTTGTTTTGCACAAACATTTTATTTACTACATACACAACAAAACAGCATCGTTAGAAATACATACGATCGACATTACACAATGTGATATATCAAAGGAACGTTATCAGAATAAACAGTCATAGACTACCGTGTAGGTGAAGGTGACCCACTGGGTCGTGCGGTGGGCAGCAGCCGGGGGGGGGGGGGGTTGAAGGTGACTGGTCTGCTATCGTCCCGGACACGGGTGCAACGGGCCCTCAGGCGGGACACAACAATGTTGAATAACCACGTGAATTACTATTTCAACTCGCAACAACAACCTTAACACATTGGAGTCCTACTCTGGGAATGCTTGCTGAATATGTTTCGCGTAATGAATGTTTTCATTATTATAAAAATGTGACATGACTTTCGTCGATCACGTAGCACAGCATACCGACGGCTCATTGCCTCTTAGTCGGACTCGTTTATTTTGGCCGATCTGTATAAAAACTCGGCTGCACGGAACTTGTCTAGTGAAGTCATTACTCGAAGAAAGTAGACAATAAATTCAATCCGAGGAACTCTTTACCATTCGTATTTTATTTTATGAAATCAATAATAAAAGTCGATTGAAGTTAACAGATCGTACAAAATATTAACTTCGACACATCACCCAACTCCGCCCGGTCTGATCGTAGATAATTGGGAAATATATAAAACAGGTTGACGATTCATTCAGTCTTCTCGTTCCACTCGGCGCATACAAAACATTATTAAATATTAAAAGTGTAAGACCGTGGCGGCTAGTCCGTGTCGGTGCCGTCGCGAGCCTCGCTTGAATGACTATCGGTCGCCGCCTAACATGTAGAGACACACAATTTTATTCAAAGCTACGCTAGCGCTTAAGGTTATTTACCACTGATATCATAAATTATAGGATATAGCTTTACAAGATAGAATTTTGGGGAATAGTGCATCTTTGGTCTAAGCGATCGTAAACTTATGTTGTTAGTCCATTTTGACGAGCCTACAATAGTTAAGAACTCTGGATCGCGCAGCAGCGCGCTTGCACAAGAAAGCCTACATATTGTGATCAAATGTGCGGTCATTACAGGTTATTAGATAACACGCAGACGTTAGTTCCTAAGCTATTTATTAAAACATTGGAGTTCGCGCAGCCGCAGGGTCGGGTGGCGCCGAGCCACTAGAGCCGCCTGCAGAGGTCAGGCCGGAGAAGAATATAATTACAAGAGCATATACAATTCTACAAACTTCTTTAGATATGTGTCTACACGGCACGAAGCCGACTATTTAGGTCCATCATTCCCGGCGCGTCCGAGCTGCCGCAGCCCGCTCCCCGTGAGCACGAGACGCACGGGAGCGCTCTCCGGTGCGCGAGACTTCTCCAAGCTTAAAAAATAGTATTATTACACCTCCATTTCACATATAGTTTTTAACAATATAATAATATCAGTATAGGTGGATCTTTATCCCTTAATGTTTGAAAGCCTGTAGATGAATAAATATGACTACAAATATACAACGACTCTTTCCAAATATTATCACAACAATAGCACAGGTAATTTAAGGCCCAAATTAACTCTTTTTTTATTTTACATTTGGTGCGAGCACGGGAGCCGTCACGGCAGTTGACACGCGCAGCGCTCTCTTCATTTTACTTATGGTAATAGAAACTGCTTTGAAATAAATATATTTTAGTCATAGTTGTAAGTTCTACACCCACTACTCAGTTAGTTCTTGAGTGTTAACAGCGCTTTCCACTGGCAAATACACAATTATCTAATGTATTAATTATTCTAAATAGGTTCCATACTATCGAATAATATACTTTTTTATTAATTCAACATAAATTCCAGTCTGTGCATCGGTATGGTATTATTTCTCGTCGGCCTTGCGCTTTCCGCCTTGCGCCACCGCTCCTGCGTCCTCCTCATCTTCCGGCGAGGAATCGCAGACGCACGCCGTCAGCGCCATGTCTTAACGACGCAGCCCCAATTTCTCGTAGAAGATGTTCTGAAATTTACACCCATTTTTACAGGAAACAAACCATTAAAATTGCTTATTTATATAAGCCGAATTGTAAATTAGATATGTGTAGATATTACATATACTCAAAACTTTGAGAGGTGAGATCGCCTTGAACAGCACCGGTGGAGCTTTAGGGTGACTTGTACCTTGAGCTGAGGCACGCGCAGCGTGGCGCCCGCGCATTCCGCTGCTGCGTTGTCGTTCTGCACATCGTCTGTCGAACGCAGATCATATTATTATTATTATTCTCTTTTAAACTTGTCATTATATTTTCGTAAAGCCGTCTCTCTTATAACAAGATCATAGCTCAAACTTAAGCGAAAAATGTAAACAACAAGTGAACTTTACGCACCTTGCGCAGCATGCGCGGACTGCGCGGGTTGGGCGGACTGCACAGGGGGGTTGCCGTTGTCGTCGGTGTCGGGCTCGGTGGCTGTGCTGTCCCAGCGTGCGGCCGAGCCCTCCGACGCCGAAAGCCCCGACGCGCTTGACGCCTCCGCCCCACCCCACGCGCCCGACTCACCGCTGGCCCCCGACTCCCCTGATACACCCGACTCACCCGACACGCCCGACACACCGGAAGCACCTGCAACATTTGTTACACACTTTCCACCGGTTCCTTAACGAGTTCACTGCAACTCTTAATTGTTTCCTTATTGTCGCTATTCCGATCGGTCTTCATCACCCATCTGCCCTTTGCCTGCCTACGTAGGTACTCTACTGTAGTCCATACTGTAATTGGTTTTGGACATAGGTTTTACAACCCGCCAATGTTCCGATCGGTTCTCGCCTATCTGAGTTCAAAGACTATCATGTTCAATTTAAGTTCAGTTCGAGAAATTACATTTGTTTTAGAGAAGTTAATCACTCCTTCTGTCCGCTGCAACTTTTGCCAGTGCAGAGGCGTTGCGGCAATGGCTAACAGCCCCGTTTCACTAAACAATTAGCACGGCATGCAGGGAGAGCCCATTATCTCATAATATCTTACGGCTCTTATTTTTCTCAAGTATCCCGTTCGGTTGCTCACAAGGGATAGTAACGTGCCTGCAACTTGTTTTGCGCTGGCTAAATAAAAAAAAACAATGCACTCGTTTTATGTCAGAAATTCACGATTTTCATTGCAATTTAAGCATTGCTCAAATTATATATATATTGGCAAGTTTCAGAAATAGAACTTTCGAGAATGCTTATAACGAACGCATCGCTCGAATGTTCGAGAAAACATTCGAGAGCCGCTAGAACATTCGAGAAGATTTCGTATCAGTTATAATAAAGCAGTTCACTTCGGATTAGCTAGGCGATACAATTTGCGAAGTGTTTAATGATGATTTTCTTCGCTTATACGTTACTGTAATTTTTAATGCTGGGGTCACAGTAACGGGAAACGTCAATGCCTATCATCGCGATAAATATTAAGTTAATTTTTAACGCGATAATGCGAATGGCCACACTTGAACTATTAAAGTAAATGGCCATAAATAGCAATAAAATTGCTGTTAATTTTCCTAGAAATTTAAGTGAAATATAAGTTTCAGTTTAATCACTGCCAAAATATCACCTAAAATCTTAAGGGCCTCCCTCTTAACCCTTTTACGCTCAAGGGAAATATTTTTCCCTTCTACAAAAATCGTTATCGAGTGTTCAATTATTATTAAATCGATATTTTTTTTACTGAATGTCAAAATAAAACGTATTTCCAAGGCGGCAAATGTGTTTCTGAACGAATAAAAAAAAACTGTCAAACTTTATTGCGCCAAAACCAAAACAACAAATTTTAATAATCGTTGTTTTAAGTTCGCATTGGTAAATACCCCCTTTAATAGTTTTGCTAATTTATTTTCAATGTACAGACATCGATCAGTTACGATTTTATTATATGTATAGATAAAGAATAATATAGCGCTTGACCACACCTCCCACCTGATGTTAAGTGATAATGTGGTCGATAGATAGTACGCACTAGTTTAGTAATGACCTAGTTATTTTAAGTATATAGAAGTAGAGATAAATATGGTCCGTTATGGTGGTCATTGATGTTGTGAAAGTGCACACGTACTGTCAGTGAGGTCGGTACGGCGGCTGAGGGAGCGGCTTGGCGAGGAGGGCGCCGGCGCGTCGGACGAGTCCAGCTCGAGCGAGGACTGCGAGCCGCACCAGTCCGCCGAGCCCGAGTGCGAGCACGACGCGCTTGACTCCTCCTGCTCCATCGCCTCTGAGCGCTGATCCTCCTGCTCATAGACGGCAATCACGATAGTCATTAACGTAGTTTTTTTGTAAGTAAATTTTAGTAGCAGGAATGGGGGTATATGTTACGAGTGCGAGTACCACATAAAACATTGATTATATTTATCATACAAATACAACATCGCGAGTCTCAGTCTTAATCAAGAGTAGCGCACGGAGCAGGATCCCTGTTTAAACTACTGAACCGTTTTGTTAAAAATTCACTCACCACTAGAAAGCTAACAACATATAGATTACATCATAAAATATTGTAGAAGTTTGTGCCCTAACTAGAGGCAATGGATGGTCGTTAGCAAAAAAAGAGAGCATACTGCAGCGTGTGCCTTCGAGGGCGCGCGGTGGTCCGTGCCCTTCGCGTCCTCCGCGTCCCCGGAGCGATCTTCGCTAGCCTCCTCGGCTGCGTCACTCACAGTCTCCACAGCTTCTGCAGAAAAATCCTAATAAGTAACAAAATCGACTAAGGCATAGTTACGACGAACGAATAATTAGTAACATTTGCAAACGCCCACAGTTTTTAACGGCACGGTTTTTTTTAGAGTCCGCAACAAAATCTGTTGCACGAATGCCCAGCGTGACCGAGGAAATATAGCACGACCTCACAGATCTCACAGGCGTGAAGTAGAAGTATTCTGCGTTTTGTTTGAGGAGTGAGATGCCGAAGGCCTAAGTTTAGTCCTCTTCCCCTTCTAACTCTTTGTAATAAGAAAAGGGTGAGAAGAGAAAGAGGATTTGACGGAAAAGAGGATGGATAGGAGAAGGAAATGCCCATTTTTCTGTCTATTCCCTCCTCTATTTAATAAAGTTAGGCAACGCATCTGCAAATCGCAAATGCTTGTTGCAGATGGTTTTGAGTAGCGGTCACTTACTCGAAGGTAACCGCTTGCTCGTTTTCCACTTTCTGGTACAAAATAAAAACAGATAAATGAATTATTAAACGGTAAGCTTGCATTACACACACAGTGATAAACAACATCTGTTGCCTGAATGGACTTTCGCCAGTCCTCAGCCTCACTCTTCTCTTCGACTCATAAGCTTTCTGCAAAGGCCTATTTGCCTGAGGGTAGCGGACACTTAATTACACATATCAGGTGAACCGCTCGTAACAAACATTCTAGTAAACATTTAAAAAAACAAGCATTTATTTCAAGTTCGAAAAATAGTATAATAAACTTTAAATTAAATCAAACCCATTAATTTATTACATTTCACAATTTGTGTGATATAAAAACTTGTCGCGAGATTTAGTCTTGATTTGTGTAGCTACGTATATTTACATATTTTATAAAATGCATACTTTTTCTTAGATTAAATGATATAATCATCAAGTTTCATTATATTATTAAATAGATATAATTATTGTATTCTTATTTATTTCCACAAGTAAATGTCCTTACAAGCCTTAATATCATATAAATTGTGAAGGTCTAATGTTTAATTAATTGATTTAAATTAAAGTTTATATTATTTTCTCAGCAAACCCTTTAATTAGATACCCATATCATGGGATGCACAAAACATAACTAGTTCGCCATCTTGAGCTGATCACCATATATGCTTACAACGTCGCTTAGGTAAGTTTATGAGAGTGATATAAATGAGAGGTATGTGATGGGCGGCGGGCGAGGGGCAAGTACTGACCGCGCGCGCGCAGCTTGTGCTGCAGGAGCGGGTAGAAGCCGCGCGCGGTTGCGTTGTGCGGCTCGTACTGCAGAATGAGCCGGCAACACTTCAGTGCCTCCGCGTACTGCCGCCGCATGATTGCCGAGAGGAACTGCAACACGCACCGGCCGCACGTCACATAATAAAATACTCATCTGTATGGTAAAAAGTCTTTTCGCATATAGTATATACATATAAGCTTGTAAAGAAATCTGTTTGGCTGTACTATTTTTATCCGGCTAGTTTTGATGATATTAAAAAGTTAAATTAAAAAAAAGGAAACGAATTAGTAAAATGTTGTTTCCAGCTATTTTTCATTTGTTTCTTTTTTCTGTCATGATGAATCAAGCTAGATTCGATACATTTTAAAACTCAGGCCGCGAAAAAATTAGGACGTTTATGGTCCTAATGCAGTGTCAGTGCAGTGTGTCTAATATATGTCCAGAAGGTTTTAGTCCGTAAGAGTCAGCTTTCAGGTAAATGAGAGCGACGAGCAACCAATATTTGTGGTGAACCTTATGAAAGGTCTATACCAAGTCCATGCCTAACGATAACATTCATTGACAGATTATGATATTGATGACATAAATTTTATAATACCTTCAAACTCCAGTGTTGTCGTATACTTAATGAATGTCAAAAGGTAAAAACTTGCCGGAAGACGGTGGTTTATGCTTTTGTCAATAAGGCTCACCTCCGCGAGCAGCTCCCCGGGCGCGTCGCATTCGGCGCGCTCCGGGCCAGCGGCCATGGCAGCACGCCGCGCGCCACACGCGCCGCCTATAGCTGCGCCCTCAGCCTCGTCTCCGCCTCCGCACACTCCGGTTCCCACAGCGCCTGCAACATGTAGACGAGTACATAGAGGAAATCTAGGCGGGCCACTGGATGTGACCAACGGTACTCATCGACATCTACAACAGTCAAAACTTGCAGAAGATACGTTGCCCGTTTTATTAAGTGGAAACGGATAAGGAAAAGGAGAGGTGCAGGGGATGACAAAGGTATAAAGCTTGTCAGGGCCAGCCCTAGGTTTTAATTAAAGTAGATCGAAATTGTCTTTCGGCAATCTCGCTTTGGGAAATCCCAGTCTTGGCACCTCTTCTCTTGCGGTTTAGGCTTCCCTTGCCATCTATATCAAGAAGGATCGCATCTTTCGCTCTATCCTAGGGCCCGCCCTGAAGCTTGTGGCTGGCGGGTCACTCATCAGGCGAAACGCAGAAGTATAAGCACCTCTATCTCACGCCTTTCTTCTATAAGGTCTCGTTACTTCCCTCGCAAACTCCACTCGCGCAACTGACGCTACTGCTGCTGGCTCTGCCACGGTTAAAATAGCAATACATGATGTATACTACATATTACACTGTCACGCAGTTCCATGCTTTCCTTATTAGGAAAGGGTGGGAAAGGGAGGAGGAATGAAATTAGGCCTCCGGCACCTCACTCATCAGACGAAATCTTCTGTGAGGTCGTGGTATTTCACCGATTGTGCGGGCCATTTGTGCAACCGATGTTGTTGTTGCGGACTCTACCACTGTGTGTGTATAGAGGTGGGACGTATATACTGGAACAGGTTTTGATACTAGGTTTCGCACAATCAAAGCCGACTTTATTTCTTTATAAGGATTAGAAATTAATATCGACAAATCGCCATACCATAACCAATAAAGATTTTTATGTTTGTTTGTGATTTTGTATAATTTGTTGTGTTTTTTATGTAAAGTAAAACTAGAATTTTTAATATCTTAGGATACTTATTTTCCTAATAATACGCATATGAACTTGCTTTGGTTTTCTGCAAATAACTTATTGTAATAAATTTTTTAAACTTAGTTTTTGTTTTCCTACCCATTCCTAAAATATAAATATTTTACAAGTTTGATCCTGCATATCCTTCATTGTATATGACGCTTGGCAAGTCCAGCGCTCACATGTTCGCTGGTTTTATGATTATACATTGTAGCTTTAAAATACTGCTAGAAATGTTTATCTATATAACTAACCTTACCCTTCCAGATTTCCATACCCGCAGCGCGAGCGCGAAGTCGCGAGTGCAGCTGCGGGCGACGTCAGATCGCAAACCACGGACACCAAAACAAAAGCACACCTCGCCCTATCGATTATTCGCGCAACAGTTATTTTGGAGTCACGTCGCAATTGTATTCGACGGCACGGCAGAGTCTTATTCGAGTTTAACAAATTAATACCGTACTTGGGAACCCTTGATATAGCTTGGCATGTTTTTTTTTCAGATGTAGAGTCTAAATGTCGAACGACGAACACGTTGCAATGCGAAGCGGAGTAGGGCCGAAGGGTTGGAGTGCCGTGGTGTAGAACTCAGTGCGCATGTCTTATTCGAATTGTTGCATTCATTGGTTAGTTCAAGACTAATTTATATCGGAACGTAGCGTACGAGCGTTGTAACTATTGTCGATCAAAATGTCGAGTAAATAATTTGTTAAGCTATTGTATAAAGTTTTTGTATACATCAAAATAAGGAGCCGCCGTAAATTGAAGCCAAATAAAAGTTGTTCTTCAACTTCTGGCGACTTCATCAATTCCCAATTTCTCAGCACAAGAGATTTTTTTTCTGTTGAGACAATGTAAAGGACTTTTGTTTTAAAAAGATTATAATAAGTAGGGAATTGCTGTAGAAAAATGTATTTACAACTTTTACGTTAAATTTTATAATTTTCAAATCAATCTTGTGTTTATAACTCAAATAAAATTTAAAGCATATTGATTGTTTTGTCTCGCAATTAAATCGCTTTCCGTACATCTCTATCTGTCATCGGAGACTGTCATGCGTCACGAAATACAATCACAACTTATTAACATCAATTCACTTCACAAACAAAGTCAGTCATTGTCGCAGAAATGGCTGACTTGCTAGCTGTTCCGTTGAAAAAGTCTTCTGACGTCGATATTGTAAAACCATTAAAGAATTTAATCCAATCAACATACAATACAGGAGATAACAATGAAGACTACGGCGATGCTATAGAAGAGCTGGGGCGCCTAAGAACTAACGCAATTTGGAAGGTTTTCGAAAAATCCTCTCTGGAAATTATTTACAGGTATATTAGCGTCATATGAGTCACACTATTTATTGGATCATTGAATGAGTGTTGCAATTACATATGTTTTTAGTTTTCGATCTGATAATAGTTAAAAAACAACTACGTGAATATAATGTCGCTTTGACATGTAAGCTATAAGGCGAATATGGTAATTTAAACATAACTCATTGACTGCAGCTACTATGATCAGCTCACGTCGCTCGAGACCAAGATTCCGCCGCAGGAGCTGCAGATCCCCTTCAAGTGGAAAGACGCCTTCGACAAAGGCTCGATATTCGGAGGGCGCATGAGCCTAAGTAAGTGATTCGTCTTATGATTTACAAAGTTAATTTATGAAATTCCCATGTGAAAAATTAAAAATAGGATGCTAGTTTGTATACCAATATCTTATTAAGTACATATACATTTTTTTACATTAAGAAGGTGCAGTTGTAAAATTAATTAGTTGGACTTTTTAAATTTAAATATTATTTTATGCTTATATTATTCCAAAGCTATTTGAACAACTGATTCTCTTCTGTTTGAATGTGGTTAAGAATTGTTTCACTAAGATAAATATAATCTGTGTATCTGATGTGTGTGTACACACACATTGGTTGAGCATAAGTTGTGTAAAGCGTACTTTTGTCTGCAGCTGTGGCGTCACTGGCATATGAACGGATGTGCGTCCTGTTCAACATTGCGGCCATGCAGAGCGCGCAGGCCGTCCAGCAGCCACTCGACACTGAAGATTCTCTCAAACTTGCTGCTAAGCTGTTGCAGGTGCTCTCTCTATATACTCATATAGTTTGCTTCTTTAAATTGACCTGCAATACTGTTTGAACTAGCTAAGAAATGTATTCAATTGCGGTAAATGCTACTTGGTTAGAACCACCTAAGAAGTCCCTCACTTTAAATAGTGGTCATCTTTCGTCACTAATTATTTGACTGTTGAGCATGATGAATTCCTCCGGCCATACCTTGTGCCACTCTAGTGTTAGTCTTGTGCCACTCTTCACAACGCAGATACATCTGTTAATTATGTGTACCCAAAATGTCCATGTGGCAACGGTCCAGTAAAATGTCATCAAAGCTGAGGGTTGCAGAATTGAAAATCTCATATATTTTTAAGCAGTAAGGACATATTGCTCACATTACAGGATTACAATCGGTTGACTAAAGCTAAGATTTTTATCTAAATGGGGGCAAGGGGGCGGTCGTGATGCTATGAGCAATTTCTGCCAGGCAACCCAGTAGGACAGGAGAGGTGAATTAAAAATAAATTGCAGGGTAACAAGAAAAGTCAAAAATAAATAAATATGAGCAAGAATTGTGTACAATAAATATATAATTACTGAACAGAATCCTCTATTTAGGTTAGAAGTAAACATAAGCAATACATACAATGGTATAAACTTACAAATTATTCAACTTGAATAATACATAAATATGCTTATATGCAAATTAAATAAGGAACAAAGTCAACTTTGACTCACGGATGTCGCGTGGTAGATCATTCCACAAGTGCGTGACCTTCACAGTGGAAGAACCTCTAGAGTAACCCGACCTAGTATATGGATTATGTGCCGAGTGTAGTGAGCGTTGTGTCTGTGCAGCAAGCGGCCGGGATCTTCGGCTATCTGAAGGCCAACGTGCTTCTGGCGGTGCACCAGGAGCCCACGCCTGACCTCAGCCCCGATACGCTACAGGCCCTGGCGCAGCTCATGCTGGCGCAGGCGCAGGAGGTTATCGCCTACAAGTGCATCCGAGGTGGCCATTACATTCCTTAAACTGCCCACATACCAATTATCCCAACATTATATTAATACTTTGTTTTAACATTGCATATGTTCATAGATGAAAGATCCATCTACAAATGTTTTCAAAATGCAGAGTTGTGCATAGTTTTATTTTTGAACATTATAATTTATAATTGAAATTATGAATATCGACAAGGATATGTAGAAGTATCCTGTAGTAATATTTTATTTAGAAATCCAATATCAAAATATCTGTCAGTATCATAATGTTGTATTCACTGACAGTGTTGATCAAATGTCGTTGTAATGGCCCCGTAATCTCTATAGCATCCCTTCGTGACCCACTTAATGGTTTTAACGCCCGCCTCGCTGGTTATATTACGAAAAATAATACACATTTGTTGACAAAGTATGTATATATTACGTCACACGTTTTAGAATTTAAAAAATAATGTCAATAATGTTAATGCAGTGAGCTTAATATATCTGTGTTTGCGCATGCAGACGAGATGAAGGAGAGCATGGTGGCCAAGGTGTGCGCGCAGTGCGAGGAGCTGTACACGGACGCGCTGCGCGCCATGCAGAAGGAGCCGCTGCGCGCGCTGTGGGAGCGCGACTGGATCCCCACCGTACGCAGCGATCGCACTCGCTCTGTATTAACCTTCATTGTTATTGTACATAATTATAAAGTATCGTTGCGTTCGGCAGGTGCAAGCGAAGCAGTCTGCCTTCCGAGGGCTGAGCCAGTACTACCAGAGCCTGGTGTGCCGCGCCCACAAGGCCGTCGGCGAGGAGATCGCGCGCCTGCAGGTGACTGCCCGCCCCCACGCCCCCACGCGATGAGCCGCGCGCGCCGGGGAACCGATTACATTCTCCTCTGCTAGGTAGATAGGGAGCAACACAAGTGGCTTGAACGACACGAATGAAATGTTATATTGGTAAAGTAACAGTAATACATACCATTAAGGATGAACACACCATTATGGATTAAATATAAAAATGAATTAAAAAATAGAACGACGACGGCCACCGCGCTACTCCACTAATTTCGTATGTGATACAGATTTGACATTGCTTTAGTTAAAATAAACTTGCACCGCTAGGTTCTGTAGATGTTATTATCTAGATTACAAGTGTAAGTTAAAGGTGTGTGTGTCTGTGTGTGTGACGGTCATCCAGATTGCGACGGAGCTGCTGAAAGGCGCGGGGGGCGCGGGCGGCGGCGCGAGCGTAGTGCAGGAGGCGGGCGTGCGCGCGGCGCGGCAGCTGGCGGCGGCGCGGCGCGACAACGACTTCATCTACCATGAGCGCGTGCCCGACGCGCGCAGCCTGGAGCCCGTGCCGCGCGCGCCCATCGCCAAGCCGCTGCCGCTGCCGGACCACTTCTCGCAGCCGTTCAAGGGTACTCCAGATACACGATACGCACTCACGTCGCAAACAGGCCTATTTAAATACTTAAACCTAAAAATGTCTCGGCGTTGGTCACGTATTGACGCGGAGGTGAAAAGACCACTCGCTTCCCACTTTATGCGATAGTTTCAATTTCACTTTATATGATGACCTTGCAGCTACTAACAGAATGCTGCTCCCCCGACAGACCTGTTCGTGAAGCTGGTGCCGATGGCGGTGCACCAGGCGCTGCAGGCGAGTGCGGCGAGACGCTCAGACCTCGTCAACGCGGAGATCAACAAACTGCGCGAGGCCACGCAGCTGCTCAACAGGTGACGCCTGTCCGCCGGTCCAATGCCCCGCCAAATGCGCGCGATGTGCGTGCATTTGGTCAATTCAAAAAACATATAAAATATAAATTTTCTCATTGTATTTTGAAGAATGTTTGTATTGAATGTGGGCAATACGTGTTAACTATCAGCATCTTGGCGTCGCTGAACCTGCCGGCGTGCCTGGAGGGCGAGGGCGGCGCGCTGCCCGAGTCCATCCGCGAGAAGGCGGCGGCGATGCGCGCAGCGGGCGGCCTGCCCGCGCTGCAGGCGCTCATGGCCGAGCTGCCCGACCTGCTGCAGCGCAACAAGGACATCCTCGACGAGGTTCGCTGGTGATGATCTCGCACCGCTGTAGCCGATCGAAAGTCGAGACGACAATGTAACGTGATTTTGCCGCAGGCGGAGCGCATGCTACGCGAGGAGCGCGAGGCGGACGAGGCGCTGCGCGCTCAGTTCGGGCCGCGCTGGACGCGCAGCGAGTCAGGCGCGCTCACCGAGGCCTTCCGCGCCAACGCCGCCAAGTACGCACAGATCATCGACAACGCCGTGCGCGCCGACAGCATCGTGCAGCAGAAGTTCCAGCAGCACAAGGAGGTAACCGCCCGACGCTGGCCTGTGGCCCACAAGCATGTAGACCGATGACCTGCAGTACACTCACCTCGCGAGGCGAGAGGGCAGGGGGCAGGGGCTTAGAACGCCGTTTGTTGCAGAGCATCGCGCTGCTGAGCGGCAGCGAGGGCGAGCTGCGCGCCGGCGTGCCC
>DWLR01001052.1:0-20261 GCA_018246295.1 Papilio alexanor hazarajatica
CTTGAACATGATTAATCTGTGTCTTCCTCAGTATGATTAAGAAAAGAGTTTATTCTATGTTGTTAAGTTTGTGTATATACATTTATTTAATTCTGCAACTTACATAGAGCGAATGATAAATCAACTCTTAAACGAGATATACGACCAGAATTTACGAAAGCCCGCTTTAACTGGCACCGAACTTAGTAAGAGAGTGAGGCGTAGAACTCGATCCGACACTAAACTAGTTAGCTGTCGTTTGTGGTGTTGCGATAAACAGGTAAGCGCATTTCGCGGCCTGTGTTCAAATTGTCGCGTCGAAACTCATACGAGTTCATCTCGAGTTTCTAATCTCGACCACACACGACTACGTGTCGAAATTAATTCGTTTATAGTTGCAGTTATTTATAATTATTACTGATTAGTTACACGCCAAGACCTCGCACGGATAACAAAGCATGTACATTTGCGTTTTTATCATATTACGGACCGGTCTATAGCTTTTTCAATTTTATAATCGTATTACTGAATTTATATAAAAGCCTAATTTTATATACGTCACCTTTACGGTTAATTATCTATTATTCAAAAGTGTAGGCCAGGAATGTCTTGAACACAGTGCCCGGCCCGTGAGCCTAACACGCCCTAATACGTTGGTAGCTGTTGAGTTTTTCTGTTGCGCACATTTTTAATTATTTTATTATCTTCTAAACTATTAGTCAAAAACATAGAGAATAAAAGACAATCACAATCCACATTTAGTGCTCTAGTTTACTATATAGCGATAAGGATTAATATTAAATTTGAAAAAAGGCGTTGTAAATAACGTACGTAACGTAAATCCATTCAAATAGAAAGGCAAGCGCGGCGGGGGACTTTGATATGTAGTGATGATATACATTCATTGATTAGTTTTTCTTTAACACTATTCGTTAACGAGATCTAGCTAGACAAGGCAAATATTTGTCCAGGCGCCAAGCGCTCGCTCAAAGTCTGCTACTTAATCCGATGCAATGAATGTTTGCAATAACTTTGTAGGATCTCGGATGTACTAAAATATATGACAGACATATAACATGTGAATAGCAATATTCTCATGTAACATAAACTTTTGTTAAATTCTAGCACACGCAAAATTAATAACACTTTCTTAGTACAATGGATTTAGGTTATAACGACTGTGAAGAGACCTATAATTCCGCAGTCAAAGCCGGAAGTTGTGTCCATATACAGAAAAGTAAGTGATGTTACATTTAAGGTTACCTCACAACCAACCTTTATAAACAAAAGAGTTTAAAAACTATTTCTGACCATCTGTAGATGTACACAAAAGATAAGAAAACGTATTGATATATGAATAATCTTTACATTTTTGTTTGTTGACTCGATTACGATACGATTTCGGATGCACGGGATTTTTAAACGCTTTTTGTGTAAACCATCTTGTTTATTAAATCTAGCCGATATATCCAATATTAGCATTGTATCCGATGTCAATATGGCCGAATTACTTCCTTTAATAGTATATCTTAAATTCAAGTGGCTTTCGTTTTACGTCGTTATAACGGAAAAAACGTAAGACGAATGTGATCGTCCTATGAACTTGCCCATATAAAATAAACTGTTTCGCGATTTTCAACGAGCCGACAGCGTGTAACGGCTGGTCGCCGCCGACACCCTTACCAAGGGGGAAGGTAATTTAGTACACCATTCATTTTGCTTTAAAAATAGCAATAAATCCTGAATGCTTCGTACAATACATATAAATATAATGCTGGATTATTTATTATTATATTTTAGTCATGGTAGACAGGGATCATAATCGATATCGTTTGCCTAAGATAATGGCATTTTGAATGTGAAACTGTTGTAAAAACTTTATTGCTAAATATAACTGGTTAAATAGTTGTCACAAAAGAGCGTTGACAATTTAAAAGTTTAAATACAAATAACATCGTTTTTAGTTAGGAATGTATAGAAAAATAAAAAAATGACGACCCATAATCGCATAAAGTTAACAGTTGACACATAGATTAGTGGTGTTTTTTTGCTTATTATCATTTTCAAATTAAAATACTTATTAGTTAAGCCTTTAATATTATCTTTTGATTTGCTCCGTATATTATGAGAAGAATAAAGTTGTTGTCTTGTTTTTAGAACGTATATTGTTATTTTTTGACATATTCATGTCCAGGGTTTACAAATAACTTTACTTTAAAATGTATCCACTCTTACTAACTGACCGGTTAGTAGTGCAGGGAAAAGTAGACGGCACCAGGGCACGAATGTGCAAAAAGCAGCAGTTAGAGAAGAGTGAAGGCGCCTAGTGAAACGGGTCTCTGCAATTACTTGATGACCATGACTGGTCTGTTAAGACTGCAATGACAGAGAAGAAGAAGTGCTCATACTTTCAAATACATAATTTCGGGCCCCAACGTTAAGCCACTTAAAAGTTACCAATCGATGACTTCTTTAAATCCCGCATCAAGCGTGTTTGTAATGTAAAAGATTACGGTTTGTGCTGTAAATACACTAAATTCTTACATGCGAACATAGACCACGAATATTGAGCGTGAATTTTTTTGAACGTCGAATTTGTTTGGAATGCATTATCTGGCTGTAGACATTTATGTCACTATTTCTATTATTTTTTTTATAGTTAATAAACTAGTGTTTGACCACGATCCTAGCCTTGTTACTTATGTGCAATCCTATTCACCAAATCATGATCAAAGTCATTCAAAAGTACTTGCTGTATCTACATAGATACAGCAAGTACTTTTGACAACCTTGACCAGATCGTACGTCCATCTAGTGGGAGGGCTGCCTACGCTGCGTCGACCTGTGCTTGGCCGCCATTCCAGAACCTTTCGGCCCCATCGGCCATCCGTTCCGCGAGCAATGTGTCCGGCCCATTGCCACTTTAAGTCTGCAATTTTTCGGGTAGTGGCGGTTACTCTGGTTCTACTGCGGATAACATTATTTCTGATGCGATCTCGCAGAGAAACTCCGAGCATTGCCCTTTCTATTGTCCTTTGAGTGATTTTGGCTGATACGACATTTATATAGTCTGAGAATATAGATAAAGACATAGTATAAGTCAGACGCTTGGCAGAAGGGTTGGCGATCGCAGTATGTTCCACCGCGCTAACAAAGGACGCTACTGCCCACTCTCCGGTGGTCTGGGTGCAGTTTAACGACATAATGTTGGATGTATCATCTTCGATATATCAATTTCAGTATTTTGCAAATCATATTCAGCCTTTTCCACAAATTTTAATAATGATCTATTTAAACTGACATGAATATATATATATATATGAAAGTATGTAAAATGTTGTAAAATATGTCTAAATTACTGTTTTACGTAATTTCAACGCATGAGTTAATTTATTTGTATATCTGTTGCTAGTCTACTAATTTCGGCGATTACTTCTTCGTTTTACACGTTGCTGACTTGACCCTGTAGTTTAAATCTAAAATAAAAACATCACAAAACGCCGATGAAAGAACATATATGTATATTTCCTGCCATAAAATTAAAGTCAACCGCGGCTGCGCCCCGCGTGGCTACTACGTGATATAGTTATAATAATTAAGTTCTGTTATGACTTTGTTTTATTAAGTGTTGTTGTAAATTCTGTTATGAGAATATTATATACAATTGAAATATGTGTTTTTTTTTAAATTTCTAATGCACAAATATCCAGTCCTCGTAATAGGTGTTATGGAAATCGTCGCTTTAGCAGACTGGTTTCTATCGCATAGCTTGTAAATAAATAACGGAGATGCACGGTCTTAACAAAACGACGACTACACATTGTCACAAACGATTCCCTCTGTCTCTACCACCCATACATCAACATAATTATTGTGACTTTATATTGGAAATAGAAGATTAATTACATGTCCAATAAGCAACTTATATCCGTCTCCAAGCGATGGCACCACTCTATTACGAACAGAGTATTGATTGAGTATTTAGCAAGTTGGAAATTTCTGTACTCACGTGCCTCGTAAGTAGGTATTGTTTGAGTTACTAAATTTCTTCTATCCACACGCCATTGTATGTTTGTTTTAAGATTATTTTAAACCTTTCAAAAAGATTGAACAAATTATTTTTATACTTTTTAAATTTGCTACCTGCTCACATGTTTGTATCAGTGAATGTAACAATAAGGTAATGTCAACGGAATAAAATTTTATTTTCGTTTAAAAGTCTCTTAAAAAGGCAAAAATGGATACATCAAATGCATTCCACAAAGATTTCATCTTTTTCTTCTTATCTTCTATCATACTTTATCTTCTTGCCAAATTGGAAAGTTACAGTGATTCGCCACTGTAACATTCCGCCTATCTGGCCAGAATGTTGATTGGTTGGGGGGCTAGCCCCCTTTTTGGGAGAGTTTGGCCCTCTTGAGGACTAAGCTAGGTCAATATATACGAGTATAGTTTAAGTCAGAATAAGACAGGGCTGGTAAATTGAGTGCGGATAATGTCGGAGTCGCATCGAATAAAATCTCACAATGTTCATCCCGCACATGTTAATTGGGCCATAGGAACTCTTTTGCGCACATATCCTAGCGGTCACGATCGCTGGGATAGCGGGCGTTTGCAGAGCGGTGTGAGGGAATCTCAAGCTAAGAAACTGCAAGCAAGCTACACTCTTCAGGAAATCGCCAACCAAGAACGATATTCTTCAAAAATATATGAATAAGACGAATTCGAAAAAAACATGTTCTTTTAATTTTAGATTGCATAGCATGATGGATTATTCTGGTTGAAATGTGAGATTGTGTGAAAGCAAAGCTCTAATCGATTGCAACCTTAGAACACATTCGAATTTAACGAAGGATATGTCGCTTTATCGAATTTAGAGCACGTCTTCTAGCCAGTAAAGTAATTAGCAGTTGAGGTACTATATCGGCGAGATTCAGACCTTACAACAGCTGAAACCATTTTATATTTAATGGTATGAAAGTTGGAGGAACTACAAACACCATATAGGTTAAAAGCTAGTTGATTCTATGAGGTCTTGTATTCGTGAAAACCGAAAGATTTGATTTAGTTACAAGACCAGATCCAGTATAAAGATTTTGAATTGCTCGCTGACGATGAAACTTTCAAATTAATTCCAAAGACGTTTATAAAAAGAGAACAAAAGAAACTAATTGAAATATTACATGGGGCGAGAAACGAAAATGTTCTAATAATTCATATAACACTTCCCCTTTCCTCAATATCCAAAAATGCAGATATGGTTGCAAACCAATATAATGGGAGTGGCGATGATGAGATTCAACTTTTATCTTTAATAGCGACAAGAACGGATACTGAGTTGATCAGTGAACCTCTATCTTTTCAAAAACAGAAATGGTATTGAAAGACAAACCAGTGTTGAAGCAGAACGAACATTTTCTTCTGCTTGTTATCTGTCACGAAGCATTCGGAGTCGTTTATCAGACGATACGTATCGTATACATATCGAAATATTTTGTTTCCCAAGGAGTTTTTTAAAATAATAGTGTGTAGTTAAAATATTAATATTATTTTTTAAAATTTAAATGCGTTATATAATACTATGTAAAATATATGTGTAATTTATTTACTTACTATAGATATTTAAGGATACTTTATTAATATTACTTTCGTTTGTAATTTTTCAACTCCTTTTAATTAATTTTTAAGCGGTTCATCGCGATTCAGGCGAACCCTTGTGCGAGCACCTTTTATGGAGGGTGAAGGTTTTTTTTCTTCATAATAGTGTGGGTACATTTTGTTAATGTTCTTAATTAAATAAATAAATTCAAAAATAAACTGTATAATGAGAGTATTTAAAATTGTGATTAGTATCAAATTCAAAACATTGGGGCGGGAAAATCCTTAAAACGTGGCCACGTACAGGTCAAGGCAGCATAGGTACGCCTCCCACAAGAGGGACCGATGATCTGGTCAAGGTTACAGTATTGCACTGGATGAGAGTGGCAGGGGACCAAATTTTGTGGCGATCAATGGGGAAACCTACGTCCGGTTGTGGACGGCCATAGGCTGAAGGGACAACAATATATTGTGAACAGTTAAGTATTTATTGCTATTGTAATTAACAAAAAATTCTCAGTTTTCATCGATGTCGTTAGATAAAGGTCGTTTATTTATGAGATTACAATGAAGTAAATGTATTGTTTCTTAGCGTACGTTTATTTAGAATAGTCGAAAATGTAGTGGAATCAATATGCAGAATAGGTTTAATGATATACTGCGAGTTTTGTCGAGGTAGAGGTCGCGGTGCGTGGCAATGATCGATGGTGTTGCGTGCGTTAAGACGGCGGCGGAGAGTTGCGTGCGGGTGAGAGGTCTGGGGCCCGCGGGCCCGCAGGCCGCAGCGCCGCAACGCCCGCTTTGTTCCGTGGCCGGTGCCGTTCGCGGCACGCGCCGCGCCTACTCCCCAACGCGCATGCTCCATGCGATCTTCGCGCCTCCCGGCTATGTCACGGTTTAAAATGGAATGCGGTTCGGAGTTTCATCCATTCGCCCGCTTCACCGTCACAGTCATACCATCGGTCGCCGCGAGAGGTCTACTCCGGTCCCAGTACAGTTTACGAAATCTGTGGGGGCGGTCGTCCGACCCTATTTAGTCGAGCACTCGAAAGGGAGCGTGGTAGCGCCGGTATCGATCTGAGCGCTTCTCGTGGCTGCTCGTGCACGACACTCTCTCGGGATATTCGGCTAGCGGTCGCCGTCGGCGCCGGCCTTACTGCGCTGTTTACGCGCTCATTCTACCCGTTTCATTCGCGTGATGATACTCGCTCAAGTTAATTGATAGCGCGCCACACGCACCTGCAACTAGACGGCCGACGGCTACGACTGCTCTCCTCGCGCCAACTTCATCGATTCCAAACTACAAAAACTTTCAGTAAGTCACTTTCGATTATTTTAAACTTTTCTTTTGACTTTCAAAATGTTTATTATTTATATGCGAAACTTTTTATAATATTAAACGTGTATAGATTTTATTGTTGTTATTTATTTGTTTATTTTTATTATCTGTTTTATTCAAAGATCAAAATTGTATATTTTTTCGACGCGTAACCGAGTGGAACTTTTAAATATTTCTTTATAAGAGTTAGCCAGCCATCTGGTTTATAATTCTAAACTTAGATTGTTAAATCGTAAACCACAAAGGTATTTGTGGAGCGTTTGCTTCGACGCGGCCACTTCGATAATAAGAGAGTTTGACTGTTATTTTTTTAAATTATATTTTTTATTTATACGATTATATTTATAAAAAATATGTACTTTTTTACATAGTCGCTATTGGATTTATATTTGAGTTGTTTAAATAGCATATTATGCAATGTGGATTTCCATTTTTCCTTTTTTTTTGTTTTAGGATTATTTTTATTTAATAGTATGTTGTTAGTTGTAATTTTGTGCGGTTTTTTTTTAAGAAACTGTCTCTATGGCGCACTATTTAAGTATCGCCGTACCTAACAACTGCACGTACATATGTGTTTTGTTAATTAAGAAAAGCATAATAAAGCAGCGCGTACAATCGCAACACTTCCATTATATTCGTACTGTCGTACTTTGTGTGGCTGTCCTTTTGTCTTAGAATAATGGAATACGTTTCTTGAAAATTTAAAGTATCTGTGGTGTCCTTTTTAAATGCCGAGGTGAATTAAAATTTAATTGATACATTTATATAATATTTTATGTGTATAATGTATCGCTATTGCAATATAATATTATAACAAACATAATTAACAATTATTTTTATTATAACTGAAGGAAAATCAAAGTTTTAAAATAAAGGATTCATTAGCTTAATATTTTTTTTGTGACCTCTTCTATATAAAACCTTCATATCTAATTGCATGCATCTTCTACACATTGCATGTACCTTCAGTAACATGTAACAATGAGAACAAATAACTTCACGTGTCTCCAATAAGTAGATTGGTATCTCAAATAAAGAAGGGCGGTGGTAGTTAATCAAAACAAAAGAAGTTTATGGATACTAAATGAATCTTATTAGAGAACAATGTTTTGTTTTGCTGCATTGAGTTATTAATGTGGTAAAAAAAAATAATAATATATGAGTCGACACTCTTGGAAAAAGCGGAAGAAACCAGAGTGTAAAATAACTTCAAAAGGAGAACAACTTGACTTAATATTTAGACAAAATTAAAAACCGGACTAATATAACCATGCAGTTCGTTTTATGTGATATGTATTATCTATCACACATAAAACATATTGACGAACGAATAAGTGTGATAAAGTGATTCACTTCAAGTTAAGCAATCATCTTAACGAAGAGCAGACACTGAGAAGAGTTACATGTAAGCAAGCCCTTAGGAAGTAAACAGATTAAAATATAAGAGGAAAGATAAAAACTTATTAGAAAGTAGAGGGGAGGGGATTGGAAATAGAAAAGGGTTAGCCCTCCATTACCTTAGGCAAAGGACGATATGAAAATACTATTGCTACTATTGGATTGAGCATTAGAATAATGTTTCATTTAAATTTTTTAAATAATCAAAAAACATTCGCATTAAGAATGTATTTTTTTTTATAAAACAGTATTCTGATAATGTATCTAGATATTAATTTTTGCTTACAATTTAGAATCGTATAGGACGAAAATTAAAAAAAAATCCTCCTTCATTGCTATATCTTATCAAATTAATTTCGTTTTATGGGGGATTTTTTGGTTATATTTTCCATTTTTCTTTTTTCGTTTTTGTTTTTAATGTTTGTAATGTATTTATGTCCTAGATATGGCAAATTAATGAAACTTAAAGACTTTATGAACAAATTATTTTTTTAATTAACTATGCTTTATAATATCAGTCATATTGTTTCCAAAATAATTTAAATTTAAAAAAAGTTGTTGGGTTTTATAAGACGCATATATGGTTAATATGCCCAAAAAATTACGCAAGCTTATAGCGGCAACAGAAGGCAGTGTACGTAAAATATAAATTGAAATATTCTTCAAAAATTTGCCGACTCCGTTGGGCTGTAAAAAGGAAAACGGCTGAAAAGAAGAGAACAAAAGGCAACTTTACTTATAAGCATATGGAGTAGGCACTTGAGACCTATTCCCTTTTTACTTTTCCTGAGAAAGCAAGTGGAACAATGCAACAAAATTGTTGTTGTAGAATAAATAAGGAATAGAAATATAATAAGGTGGTATTAATATAACACCTTACTATATTTTATTATAGCATTTCTATGTTTTATACACGATAATTACACGGAGAGTGGCAAATTTTTGTCTTTTTAGTTTAGATTTAGAGTGACAAAGTTTTGGAGCGCGTCGCTAATAAGCTAGCATGCCATTAAAAAGTTGCATCATATTTCGTTTCAACACCACATTTTTAAATAAAAATGTTTTTCATATGCATTCAAAAGGCGATATAGAATTAACGTAACCTCGTAACGTGCCTAGAGTCGTCGTTCTAAATGAACATGTTTAAATTTAATTTTCTTTAAATAAAACGTTTCATATTCTATTCGATAATTTAATTTTTTGAGTATTTTATTTAGTAAACTTATAAGTATATAACTGATGAATTTTCAAAATTACATGTACAAATTGCTTACGAGCTTTCAACGATCCACCATTATCAACGTCATTATCCATCATCGGCAAAGGACTAGCAACAAACGTACTTCGCAACGATTCTTATCGAAGGCCTACAAAGCATAATTCTGGACCCAGCCTGGTGGCAGTCTCTTAACATTTTATAATAATATTAGTACTACTTGCTCTACGAGCTATATCCTCGTCTCTTAAGTTTACCGATTCTTAACCTTTTGACATCCGTGGCGATTGGATGGAAAACAGGATATGAATTATTCTGTTATTTGCAATGCTAGCTAACGTATATGCCTTAAACTCTAATTTTCATTTAATTGGTTATTCTAGGAGTCTTTATGTATAAATTATTTAAAAAAATCTGTTTAATATCATATCTGTAATGGTTTTGCTCGTTATTTTGCCCGAAAACTATCGTGAGTAGCACTAACAAAGTTATTTTAATTAAAACCAACTCATTTCATTTTAACAATAAGCTCGGGGTTTTGCGAAAGTTAGTAATCCTAAATTAAAAGTTCAGATTAATTTATAAAGACTAACATTGCTTGTCGGAAATAGTTTTTAGCTTGTGATATATATTTTTTAATGAAAACAAAGGGACTAGCAGTTTGTAGTCTCTTTGTAAAGTTAGTAGTATATAATATTTAATAATACCGAACTAGCGTTTAGATTTATTACGATAATATGGTAGGAAATATTCATTTTTCCGATCCACGAGTAGTCGTTTGGTACTCATGTTTTAAATTGTTTCAATCATGTTTTTTTAAGCGCAGCACTTTGTTTATTCAAACCCACACTTTTTTCTTACAGCATAAAGATTTTCCAAGAATGTACAATTCCGCACAATGCCGGGAATGAAATGCGGACTCTAATAATGGTTACCTCTTTAAATAAGAAGCATAGTTTTGTAATTCTCTCAGCATATAATTCTAGCATCATACCTTAAGAAAAAGTCAGTAGTGTTTTTCTCTTGTTCACTTCTTCTTAAATTAATTAAAAAGAATCTTCTCTTCCAATAAAATAATGTACCTTCATGGAACTAGTTAATGAAACTTTCAAATGCAGCCTGTAAAAGTTATGTTTTCCTAGTTACTCGAATTTCATTGAACTTAAAATTTAATTATAATGCTAAGAAATTTCCTGATTAGGGAACGAAGTAGTGGTGAATCTCGGAAAAGTTGTTTAAGACAGAATTGAATTTATCAGTTTTAGCTTTGGATAATTCAGTTCATCGATTTTTTTTGTTAATTGATTCTTGTTTAAGTTAGTCATTTATTTCTCAAAATTTATAGCTGAATGTGCGGTTACACTACACATAGAGCTATGCGGTTCCAAAGGTCATTTGTAAAACTTTAGGTAATGTTTCTATCAAACTGTTTCGGTTCAAGGTCGCTCTGCATATTGACCTTAACTAGTGGACTATTTTGAGAATACTTTTAAATATTTCTATCAATCTACATTAAATTTGCAGAACATACCATTAACATGTCTTATGTCTAGCTGTAAGTTATCTGTCATATCATAAGATCCAGCTTGGCGTGTGTCTTCTTGTGATGTAACACGAGATGAAATACAAGGAATGGCTAACAGTTAGTTTCCTTGTATTTATAACAGATAAATAAAAATATAAATGTACTCTTGATGATTCACTCATAGTAGAGCTTTATGTTTATGAAATATATTTTATATCGGTTCAGGTGAATCTATCCGAAACAAAGAAATAATCCAATCTTTTCGCCTGATAAAATTGTATTGAGTACAGTATAGATTGAACTTAACTAAATTACCGCTTAAAGAACTTGATGTTCAGCTTTGGACTTCCAATTACCAATCAACAGGACTTCCAATTACCAATCAATAGGTTTTATTGTTACGAGTTTGATTAATGTGTTCCAAAAATCGATTAGTTTCGAACGAGCGACTACGGGAACAATAAACAAATAACGCTTTGTGCGAAGTTTCGTTCGCCCCTTGGGAGAATACTAATGACGACCTAACTCTTTTATTCTTTTGTGAAAGCCATGCAAGCAACTTGCAAGGCGTTTTCCTTTGGGGCGACCCTGGTTTACGAGTACACACACACATATATATATATACATTGCCATTGTAATGTTTCAACAATACTCAAAAGTGATGTTTGCACAGCTATGATTCAAATGTAAACTTATATCACATTGTTTCAAATTCCCTTAAACTATAAGAGATGAACTGTAATTTGGGATTAATTAATACGCAAGAGAAATGAACTTTTGTTTATAACTAGTATTATTTATATATATTTACTAGTATAATTTATTCTTTATAAACATTTAGGTAACGTTTTTTCGGTGCGTAATGTAAAATTCGTCGGGAGCGTTCCGTTTCGGGGTTGGTATTGATCAAGGTATGCGACGGAAGATTTGAGTCAAGGTAAAGGAAAAAGGGTCGTCGTCCTTCGCTTCCCCACTTGTCTACGCGTCATGACTACAAAGCAAACCACGCCAATTTAACGAAACATTTCAATGTAATTCTGTAACGAAATCAGACAATAATATGTAATTTAATACGAAATATGAGTAGTATAATGTGGAGAGATATATACGTACTACAAATAGATCTGTCAATTTCATTGAAAATTACTGTTATTATTATTATTATTATTATCAATTTTAGTCTTTTTTTAGATTGTCGAACAAAATGTAATTAGTTTAAAAAGGCCGACAGACTTCAAAACAAGGGAAGGTTCTCAATTCAGTTGTATTATTTTATGTTCGTTTTCGTAGAACTTCGTCATTTATGAACCTATTTCATTTTTTTTATTGTTGGAAAGTAAACATTTGCATGTGGTCCCATTTAATTTTGAATATCATTGATCCTTGATCCGAAGATAAATTGTATTGAATTTTGTTAATGAAGCTTTATTCTATTTCCTTTCCCTAAAAGAAGGGAAGAATTATATAAAGTTTTGTTTTTGTTAAAAGGTTAGATTACCTATTTTTTCAATTGCTTCTATGTTTTATTTATAATTGAACTTACTGTGATTCCTATTTAAGGATGACAAGTAAGTCAATGTAACTACTTCATTCTTATTTTAAATGCATGTATCGGAATATTTTTATGTTAAAGTATAGCAAGTTAAGGCAAAAAGAAAGTTTTTTACTTATCCCAAATTGGAATGTTTAATCGAAGTGATTATGGATCTCAGAATAATGCATTTTACTACGCAATCATTTAAACCATAAGTCATTTGGATTAATACATACTGCCGATAATATAAAAACTTTGAACGGGCTTGGACCGCAACGGGATAATTAAATTATTTAGATTAATACATTTTATAGTATGTGTTTCAAATTGAATACCTATATTATTTTTTTAATGTTTAATTTAAATAATGTTTTCCACTAATGATCTAAAATAATTATACATATACATAATATGTATATGTATAATTATTATATATGTATCTATCCTATATATTATATAGGATAGATGTGGAAGAAATTCGACACAGAGATAGACTATAGCCTGGAAAAGCACACAGCTTTTCCAGACTATAGTCTGCTACCCGCTGCTCGTTTGCCTCCCTTATTCTATAAAAAAAAAAACGAATAACACAAAATAAAGTTTTTATAAGTTTAACCAAGTACTCTTAAATATACAGTTTTTATTGAATTTCACTCGGACGAAATCGTGGGCAACAGCTATCAGTGCCTTCTTAACGTTATATTAGAAAGGAATTATTGAATTAGTGCGACTAATTAGCTCATTTTGCACTCAGATCAAACTTAAAAAATTAGTTCGTGCAATTTAAATTCTAGAATTTAAAGAACTTATTTTTTGTACATTTGTCAACATGTTGGTAACTAACTGCTTAGAATAAGATGGACTTATTATTTAAAAGAGCTAATATGATGCCCAGGTAACTTAATGGCTAAGTCAACGACAGTCATTTGTCTCAAAACTAACCCTAAAAGCATAAAGTGCAAAGGCAGAGAGAACTATCAAACGAGATGGAATTCGAAATGACTTTTACTCATTGGCATAAATGTGAGACCCTTATTGACCTTTCCACTCACAGTAGGTGTGTATGGTTCAGTCCCTTTGATATTTTAATTTGCAAGCAATTTATCAAAAAAATTATAAATTATCTATCTAACCTACATGAATATACCAAAAACATACGAGTATGATATGGATCATTACTTTGAGATCTTGTTCCTGGCGCACTACAAATTGTTACAGACAACATAACCCGTATTAGGTGTCGGCTTGTGTTTCCATTTCGTTAATTTATTCCTAGTCAAAAGAACACCAAATCCACCTACCTACACAAGGTAAAAAAACTCAAAATAATATACAGATGTTGAGGCCGTCCGAATCAGGTTAAAATTATAAACAAAGTAATAATAGAAATAATCAATTAATGAATTAGTTCACAAATAGGAAACCACCCTTTAACACCTTTCGTCTTACTTTTATTCTTCGTATAACTTTAATTAATATTTAATGTTATATATCTTTAAATAGCTACTTTATTTCCTCCTTTCTTTCTAACGCTCCCTCATATAACTTTATGTTTTTAGTTTTAGTGTTTATCTTATTGCGGTTAAAGGGAATAACCTCTATTTAAAAGTAATCAGTGATACTAGAGTTAAGATACGGTAGTATTTTTCTATACATTTAGTTTTAATCTTTTCTTTCTGTTTGTTTCCTAAATTAATAAATAAATTTTTCGTTACTCGTAGTACCAAGAAATATGATAGCAATATCTTATACAAATGAAAAACCAATATATGATACGAGTAGTACTTGAATCTTACACAGCAACTGTTATTATTTGTTTAGTTTCACATTTTGCTTGCCTGCAGATTCTCTGTGATTTGAATTACACAGGCAAACAAAATTACACTTGTAAAAACGTTATAAATTAACTAACTTACAAACTTTAGGGTGCTGAAAGCGTATTGTATATAAGTTTCTTTATTACTTACTTACAATATGACATCGATTTTAAATTTCAAATAGCAGGTACAATTTCGATACAACGATTCAAAAATGTTAGATTTCTAAATATTAGATGATTATATTTTATTTCTATCCCTTGTGCTTTTTCTGCGTCTTGACGGATTTTGCTGTGCATTGTAATATGACCCACACTAATCACCAATCATGTTGATACTCATCCATGGTGTAGTCCATGTACACATGGACATGTATCCACGGACATGTATCCATCTTATGGTCCATGGTATAGTTTCTACATTTTTTTATGTGATGATTAAAACGTTTCGACTTTTTTGTTATGTTTTTGGCATCAGCGTACCAAATTACATATAAATTAGCTGAAGTTATTTAACAAGTTTTTTCTCTGTTATTATTTCAGTGAATTATTATTATTATCTGACTCTGTCAGTCTGAAGTTAATCCAATTCCCAGATAAAATGATAGATAAGTTTTTAATGATTAGGAAATTGTTGTAAGTAGAATTAACACTGACCTGTTCACTTCGGTGATAAGTGTAATAAAGAAAATAAATATAAAGAGAAGTATTAATAGGTGAACTTGTATGGCGTTTCGGTCGATATTCGTCCATAGCTGGACATAGTTCTCCCCTCCATCACATATGTCGGTTGCCTCCCACCCTCATCCAGTGTGACCTAGAACCGAACGTGTATGTGAGTGTGATTGGACGATAAAAGTAAAAAAAAAAATCCACGACCTTGGAAATAGGAAGTCTGAAATATATGCCTACCTAGCTTACTCAAGCGAATAATTGCTTTTATTTTTATCAAAAAATAAAAATAAAATAAAAGCAGTTACCTCAGAAAAATCTTTCATTTTACAACCATAAAAAGTTCGTATATATCTCGTTAAAACATAAAGCATACATAGGTAAAATAACCAGATTCTATTATGTTTGACTAGAACTGCCTTCAGTATTAACGATGTTTTTTACGTTGCACGGTTACCTTAGCACGGCAAAATTTACTCGCCGTCGATACCGTATTTTTTGAATCTTGGATAAAAATGAATAGAAGACGATATCGTAAAGATTTTAAAGGAAAGACTTAGATTAATCTCTACCTCGAACACAGTTAAATTGCATAAAGCCGCACGGATAAAGTATAACAAGGTATATATTTCCAAAGCCAGCATGATAGTAGCATCAGCAAGATAAGTAATGCATAATTTTGCAAAATAATTTTGCTTTTGCGAGATTTTATACTATTTCTGTATAAGTAATTATTCAATACAATGAAAAAGGTACACACAGACACGCGGTAGTTCGATGCTAGTTCAAGAAAGGCTATTGTATAAGGTATTGGTAGGATTTTTCAATCGGTAGGAGCTTATAGAGTCTCTTATGGTAGGCTAGGTGAAACTAATAAGGTGGGGTTTGACTAACCAGAGTATTCATCGCTTTAACGTCTGGTGGCACGGTAAAGCAGTTTTGTTAAATTATTATTTTTAAAGAAGAAGGGGGCAAACGAGCAACGAGCTGCCCAAAAGAGTGATCACCGCCGCCAATGAACATCCGCAACACCAAAGTAACCGCGGATGCGTTACCGGCCTTTTAGGAAGGAGTGCACTCTTTTCTTGAAGGACCCTAAGTCGTACTGGTTTGGAAATACCGCCAAGGACCGATCATTCTACAACGCAGATGTACGAGGCAGCAAAATTTTGTGAAAAACGAGCCTTAGTGGAATGCCAACCATCAAGATGGTGTGGATGGTATTTAGCGTTATGTCGAGTTGTGTGATGACGACACTCAGCGGCAGAAATTGTTCCAAACAATTCTTCGGAACACTCTCCATGGTGGAGGCGGTAAAAAATGCAAAGATAACTGACGTCCTTTCGCAAGGCCCGTGAGTCAAACAGATCAGTAAGAGCGCGGTAGTTGACGATTCCAGTCGCACCTCGTTGTACACGGTCAAATGGAAGAAGCTGGTATTTGGGAGCACCAGCCCAGAGGTGCGAGCAGTATTCCATATGAGGCTGAATCTAAGCCTGCGTCTTATACAGCTGTAAGCGGTGGGCCGGCGTGAAATACTGTTTCGCTCTTCCGAGCATACCAAGCTTTTTGGAGGCCAATTTGGTCTTGCCTTCCAGATAACCGCGGAATTGGACGTCACTCGATATGTCAACGCCGAAAACACTGATACTGGCTGAGGCAACCAAAGGAATGTTCTCGAAATGAAGGTTAACGAGGAAGGGTTGTTTTTTAGCGGTAAACGCGCAAACTTGTATCTTTTTGTCTTTGAATTCGACAAGATTTTGTCGACCTCAGTCCAAGACATGATCCATTAGATTCTCCAGATCAGACACAAATTTCTTCCGGTACTCATTGACGCAATCCCGAGAAATATTAGTGCGGGCCGATTACAAGGCATCACCGGTGCTATCGTCTGCATAGCAATGGACGTTACTAAGATACAACAAGTCATTGATATGCAGAAGAAAAAGAGTGGGAGATAGTCCGAAAACCATCAATGCTGGTGTACCACAGCCATGTGGTACACCAGCATTGATGGTTTTCGAGTCTGAGCATGCACCGTCTACTACGACCTTTATGCTACGACCCTCGAGAAAGCTAATGATCCAATTACATAACTTCTCGGGAAGCCCGTAGGAACACAGCTTCGAAAGAAGCCCTTTATGCCAAACCCGATCGAAGGCTTTTGCTACATCCAAACTGACCGCCAGGGACTCTCCTTTGTTCTCAATTGCCCCCGCCCATCGATAGGTCAAGTATACTAGAACATTACCAGCAGAGCAACGCTGACGAAAACCGTACTGACGATCGCTAATCAGCTGGTGTTCCTCTAGATATCTCATGAGCTGGATATTAATGGTCGATTCCATTATCTTGGAGAACAATGAGGTTATGGCAATAGGCCTGTAGTTTGCTGGATCTGTGTTGTCGCCTTTCTTTGGGATCGGGTGGATTATGGCAGTCTTCCTGGTTTTGGGGACAATGCCTAAGGAGTAGGAGAACCGGAATAAACGCGTTAAGGCCGGTGCCAACTCCGGAGCACAAGTCCTAAGCACAATGGAAGGAATGCCATCGGGCCCACTCGACTTGTGTATATCCAGAGACTGGAGCGCTTTACGCACTGATCTGTGGATAAACTGGATTTCTGACATAGAGGTCTCGCTACACGGGAATTTAGGCGGCGAGTTACCATTGGCATCCAGAGTCGAGTTGGACGCAAAAAGAGAGACCAGGTGATCAGCCTTCTCTTTTGCAGTATGGGCCAACGTCGTGCCAAATTCGTCCTCTCTGCGCGAGGATGGTAGCGATGGCCTACAGAAATTTTCTTGGACAACCTTGCATTGGGACATTTAAAACTTTATTGCACACAATAATGGACACAAATGGTGGACTGTTTTCCCTTTATGCAAAAAACGCAGACAAACGAACGTATGTAATAATAATTAAAATTATTTGAATTACAATCTATTTGGATCAATATGTCTGAATGATCAATATGTCACCGGAGGATGGGCAGCAGCGTCTTTTTCTTAGTACGGTGAACTTACTGCGATCGTCAACCCGCCTGCCAAGCGTGGCGATTATGCCACATTTCCCCCGATTATGCGATCAATGGGAGAGGCCTACGTCCAGCAGTGGATGAGATAGGTTGAGATGGAAGAGATGGAATCAAAATAAATCATTTTATTCCTTTTAAGACTACTAAAAAAGACCAATTTTATAATTTTCACGATATCATTGTGACAAGTAATTTTCAAATAATGATTGTGATAATGTCTTTAGCTACGAATCAAGAAAGTTTCTATAAACATATGTATGGTCTATGGATACTACCACTGGATTTAAATCATTTATTGTCGAGTCCAGTTGGACTAGCATTTAACTAGCTCTTACGGAAATAGCCCTATATGACAATGAAACGAAATTACAGTGATAGTTTTATTGGACTATTGATAGGAACCATTGTAGCCATTATGAAGCTCCGATTAATAGTTTAAAGTTAAAAAGTAATATTATTGCAAAAGTCTTTAAGTAAAAGGAAAATAGTAAAAAAAATCAAGTGTACTAGAAATTCAGTAAAGAATATTTAACTTGAAGAAAATAATTTATCAATAAGTGATTCCCATTGAATGCAAGAAGATCGGACATTGAAAGGAAAAAATAGTACTTAAAGGAATATGCAGGTATGGATTGCGGAATCAATTCAAGCTCTTGATTTGAAATGGCGACCTATTTCCTCAAGATTCTTTGAATAGTGAAACTGGAAAGTTACTTTATTTTTATCAAGAACTTGTTATGACTTAGTAAATTGCTACTCAGTTTAAACGTCAATGTGTTTTTTTTAGTATATACCTATTTTAAAACTGTATTTTAAAGTAATTTATGGAAATTTACGAACTTTAAAGATTTATGTTGCCATGACATTTAAACTGAAAGAGGTTTACACTAACTTTACACAATCCCATATCTAGCACATTTTAATAGTCAGAAAATAGACACCTTAATGCTTGGGTTAACAATACCTAAACAGATTTCGAAAAATATTTCTTGAGATTTAGTTTACTTAAGATCGATAGACGAAGTATAGCGGGATTAGAACCAACTTTTATTTCACAGAGCGCCTACCTAATTATTAGGCTATTGATAATTAAGGAAGTTGCGTTTCAATGATCTATGCGAGGGTAAATCGAACATTTGACTTTGCATATGCCATATTTTAACATAAAAGGTCCTCCAAAGCAGGTAGAGGAAAATTATTATCCTGCGTCAGTCACTAATCACAATGTCAGAGTATCAGGACATTTGAATATTTTTTAAATATAAAAGATTTTGAAATCTCGTTTATATTTAATCTACAAATTAACTAGGTAGTTACGAATATTTATTGGTAGCAGTCATTGTTCAATTATATTCTTTTCCCTAAAATATACGTATTGATGTAATTTCGAAACATGAAAATATTGTCATTGGTGAGAATAACGTTTATGAATAAATAGCCGTACCCGAGATTTCATTCGCATGGAATTCAATTTAAAATGTGTTTTCATTTCCTAAAATTTGTAAAAACTTTAACCAAAGCACTAATTATAATACTGAAAAAGAAGCTATGTAAAACATTGATTCTTAATTAATTATTTAAAATGTAAGAATGCAAAGATAAAACCAAAACTAGAACAGTAGACAAAATAACAACACAAGGAAAATATAATAGTATGATTATAGTCATTATCATCTTTCCCAGATTAGACATAGGAACCCAGGCCCAGCGCCCCCATGATAATAGGGTAACAGAGTAAACAGAGGAAGTATTTTTAGACTGTCGGACAGAGAGCAACAATAGTTTCTAATTATCCAAGAGTCTCATATTCTAGTTGTCCTAAGGCCCTATAATGGGTTAAGATTGCCCTTATTTTAGTGATAGTAATTTTAATAGACACACGTCAAGACAAAACGCGAGTCGCGAGTTTTTCTAAAATTATTAATCTTAGTTTTGTATTTAAATTTCAAGACATTTTATTCATTACTGTGTAAATTGGTCAAACTTTTTTTAAATCTTTAAAATGTGCTTAAAATCCTTCCGAGAACTTTAACAAACTTCCATTAAACACACGGTCCTTGTAGGATCGTATATTTAGATTTGTATTGCTACTATTGTATATATGTAAGTGTATGTATATATATATATATATATATATATATATA
>DWLR01001053.1:0-20258 GCA_018246295.1 Papilio alexanor hazarajatica
TATATATATATATATATATATATATATATTCGCGCTTTATATATATGTTTTTTGTTCATAATTCGTCGGGCTTATTTGGTACGTGCAATGGAAATTATTAATATTAATATACTTAAGGATTAATGAAAGCTCTAAATAAATACCCGACAGCTGGGATTCAACCGTTTATATCGTTAGTCTGATATAAAATAAAGGCTAACACTATAATTCATGACAAGGGAATTGCGTGCCAGACTTAGTTTAACATTTATTTTAGTCTTTTTCGTTCTTACGTTCATAAATAACGACGATGCGCATCGTCGTGTTTGAAACAAACAAGTACTAGAGGTCAAGTATTCAAGAAAACATCGACGTGTAATAAAGGAGTAACGTACTAAAGTTACTTACAAAGGCGTCGTGTTGTAAAAGTTAAATATGCAGATTGTCTTAAAGATAATGATGTATTTTGCAAATCCACTGAGAGATTTATCCGATCTCGAACTATCGACGTGTGTGTCTTCTATTTGGTACGAGATGTCGCTGATGTTTCAAATTAATTTGCCGCGAGTATTTCACAATAACACTAATAACATTAAATTCTAATATTTGTTTGCCAAATTCAAAGTATAGTTGAATCCATATCCATACTATGTCTGGCATCGAATTTTTATAAACTTAAATGATAGTTAGAATTTTGGTTTAATTACTACCTATGAACTTTAAATATTAAAAAAAAACATATTGTGGTTGTGTTAAAATAAATAAAATAACGAGCAGTGGGTCGCCGGATGGTAAATTATCTCATATCCATGACATCCTAGGCGCTGCAGGTGCGTCGTCGGCCTTTAAGGAAGCAGTTTTCTTTTCTTTCCACATTACATGGCTGCACCATAATTTATATTATTATAGTTGGATTAGATGTAAACAGTTCATCTTTTCTCTTTATAACACTACATTTTTATATAAGAAAGAAAGGTTAGATTGTTTATCTCAAATAAACTCAAAAAATATTGACCGATTTTCTTACACCAATAGAAAGTTTTTCTATTTCAGGGAGTAATCTAGATTATTTTTTATCTATCTACTCGAGCGAAGTTTGGGGAGATTTCTGATAGAGTATACAGAGTGTTTGAAAATTGGAGATTCCTTGGCCAGGCATATGGCGATTAATTCAACTTATCAATATCCACAGTTGCTTACTTTGGGCGCTAGAGGGCTTTAAAGTTTGAAGAAATATCGAAGTCGAATTCAACCCCAAAAAGACACAAGTTTTTGCGTTTACCGCTAAAAAACAACCCTTCGTCGTTAACCTTAACTTCGAGAACACTCCTTTGGTTGCCTCAGCCAGTATCAGTATTCTCGGCGTTGACATATCGAGTGACGTCCAATTCTGCGGTCATCTGGAAGGCAAGGCCAAATTGGTCTCCAAAAAGCTTGGTGTGCTCGGAAGAGCAAAGCATTATTTCACGCCGGCCCACCGCTTACAGCTGTATAAGGCGCAGGTTCGGCCTCATATGGAATACTGCTCGCAACTCTGGGCAGGTGCTCCCAAATACAGGCTTCTTCCATTTGACCGTGTACAACGACATGCAACTCGAATCGTCAACGACCGTGCTCGTACTGATCGGTTTGACTAGTGAGTCAAAGTCAAAGGCCAGTGGACCTTGCGAAGGGACGTCAGTTCTCTTTGCATTTTTACCGCCTCTACCATGGGGAGTGTTCCGAAGAATTGTTTGGAACAATTCCTGCCGCTGAGTTTCGTCATCGCACAACTCGACAGAACCATCCACACCATTTTGATGGTTGGCATTCCACTACGGTTCGGTTTTTGCGAAATTTTCTGCCTCGTACAGCTGTGTTGTGGAACGATCTGTCCTCGGCGGTATTTCCAAACCAATACGACTTAGGGTCCTTCGAGTAAAGGGCGTACTCCTTCCTAAAAGGCCGGCAACGCATCTGCGGTTCCTCTCGTGTTTCTGATGTTCATGGGCGGCGGTGATCACTCTTTTGGGCGACTTGTTGCTCGTTTGCCGCTTTCTTCTTTTAAAAAATAATATTTTCTGAATTCATAGGCGCCTAACTTTAAGATAACAAGAAATCTGTGGTCTTCTGTTGTAAACGTCATTTCCGAACACCATGTATGGCATGGCATGTATGGCTGTGGTAAACCAGACAGAAGAGTTTCTTTTTTTAATTTATCTTCTATATTGGTATTTAAAGTTGTATTTGTTTTAAATATTCAAATTATTCTTATATTTTTGAAAACAGTTTAACAAAAGGTTTTTAAATACCGCTCGAACTGTAAGGCAAAAGACGTTCTCGAGGAAGCGGTGCATGCATCGGCGCAGAACGGAGGGGGGCGGCGCCAGCAAAAAGTGCACAGAAATAGGTTGTGCCCTCATCTAGTGTTACCGCATCCGGGGCAAATGGGCCGCGACCGGCCGCCGGTGCAAAAACTCGACCCGTGTTATACGACTTGCGGTATTTACTTTTAAAAGGACGCTCGACTCTCCTTAAGGCCGGCAATTTTAAAAATTTAAATTCTTTTTGTACAAATTGAGTTTATAGTTAAAAATATAATAGTAAAAGATCACGATCATTGGGATAAAAAAATACTAAACGTTGTAGATATTGAAACAAATCACCCTGAACAAACCAGTTCTAATATTTCTTGAAGATGAGCGTATCTCAAAAACATTGTTGGAATAGTTTTATATATTTTATGTGTACCAAATAAATTAGAGTATGATTACATCCGCCAATTTAACAGTTCTACTGTTTAGATTCATAATTTTATTTTACTGTGTGTTTATTATTAAAATTACTTGATTGATACTTTTAATCTAATTTCGCCTTTGACTTATTAACATATTTTATTAATAATCAAGATAACAAATTAAAACACCAACAATACTTACAGGAAGTATGAATAAATGCTATGTTCTTGGAATAAACTCGAAAACTAAACTTAACCAACAACTAAACTTTACCAGCATCGTTATAAGGGTTATAATTTTAGTGTAACTATAGTTAAGACTAAACAATATGTAATTAAGTGAAAGTTGTAACTACAAAAGTACACAATATACACTAATGTTATGCAAACAGAAATTTATATTTTATAATGTAGCATTTATATTTGTATTTCCGGGTTGAAAATGTATGTTACTCGACACATTGCGATAAAAACCTATAGTCTAATGGTATATTTAAATAAAATCTCTATAATATAAATATAATATAAATCGCTTTAAAATAATTTTAGCTCGAGCCATTCGAGTGACATGATGCTGACTAGGTTTTTATTAATTTGGCTGCAGGCAGATAAAATCTAAATCACAATATTTGGGAGGCGGCGAGTGACGCCGATATCTTCTGTCAGGTGTATTCAATGAATCAAACATAATTGATCGTGCGTTGGCGAGATTGCTGCGGTGACTTTGTCAGCGCTGTCAACTCATACACGGGTTTTTGTCACTTTCATATGACGTGGCCTGTGCCTTTTTTATTGATTCCCCATTGCCCTCGTGTTCCATGTTACGATATGAATGACTTAGGAAACTATGTTTAAAAGTTTTTAATATTGGTCTTTAACTAATGTTGTGTCACAAATTTTTGTAGCATTAATAGTAACATTAAGGCATTGGTACCAAGTTTGTCCTAAAAATTAGACAGTTTCATTATTGGTATAATGAGATTTTGTACATTGAGGATTTACAGTCTTAGAGGGATATTTGAATTGTCAAATGTTGCTCTAAGTCTACTTAGCGGAACGACAAACCTGCAAAAAGACAAATTTTTTAACTTCGAGAACACTTTTCTGTATCACTATCACATTCAACCTGTATCAGTATTCTCCTCGTTGACATATCGAATGACGTCCACATCCATGGTCATTTGGAAGGTAAGGCCAAGTTGGCCACCAAAAAGCTTGGTGTGCTTGGAAAAGCCCAGCAGTATTTCATGCCGGCTCACCGCTTACAGCTTTTTAAGGTGCAGAATCGTCGACAGTTCCCTGTGCATTTTTTACCGCCTCTACCATGGAAAGTGTTACGAAGAATTATTTAGAAAATGTCCTGCCGATAAGTTTCATCATAGCACAACTCGCCAGATCGCGAAATACCATCCACACCACCTTGATGGTTGGCATTCCACTGACATTTCCTGCCTCGTACAGCCTCGTTATGGGAAGATCTGTCCTCAACGGTATTGCCAAAACCAATGCTATAAAACCAATGATGTTAGAACAAGGTTCACGACAATAGTCGAATGGCAGACTTGAACCCTTGATCAAAAATGTAAAATAATTAAATTAAAAAAATTCCAAAAATTTATTTACGAGTACACATAATTTTTATCGCTTCTTTACAGTGTCTTCGATTTGTAAAGGAACAAAATGTAATTAGCGTTGTGTCTCAGCAACAAGAATAGTAAAAAAAACACATCGCTAACTCGTGTACGTCAAAAATCACTACACAAAATTAATTTTAATTTCCATGCACATCCCTAATCAATGTGAAGTATAATCTATGCTTTATTAATAAAGTCGGTTTTGCTTTATGTAGTTCTGTTTTAATGGCAAGTCTCCGGTTCAAGCCACGTGGCGCACCCCAGTGCCCTCTCCCGCCTCATTGTTAAGGTCAAAAAACAAGCCAAAACTCACGTACCTATCGTATCGGAGGAACAAAGGAATAAAGTGTTCTTGGGAAAAAGCGCTGCAGTTTTTCGATGGTATTATTAAAGCAATGTTTTATATTTTGCCGTGCGGTGTTTGTGGGTGAGACTTTCACTAGGGAGTGTCCAGTCAACGTAACACATATTATGTACGTATGCTATAAATTCTCATTTATTGTACTTATCAAATAAAACATGCACTAGTCGGATTGAATAATGGAATATTTACATTCTTCATTTTTTTTTCAAGATCAAAGGCACAAGGAGGTCGTTACAAAGAAATAAACTTGTGTTATCATTATTACAATAAACTTATTTTCCCGACGCTTCGACAATCTTTGTGCTCTCACAATTAGCGAGTGATTTTTCTAAGAAGCGATATCTTGCTATCACAAATTAATTATTATTTTCCAGTCATTACACAATTCAGAAAACTAAGTTGTTAAAGAATTGAAGCGAAAACAAAAACAGTACATTAGTATCGGCATTTATGGGAAATTAGGTAAAATCGATTTATTTAGGGCTTTTTTCGCCAAAAAGTCGTGAAATTTGCACATGGAGTTACGAGTGACTCCATGTGATCGTGCACGATCGAATAACACTGACCTCTGGTTCTGGTTGAATTGATAATTAAAACATTCTAGGACGCAACGAGTCCTACCTTGGATTCGTGTATTTTAAATCTGTGTTGAGTATTTTACGGAGGCTGATGATATCTTTGTATCAGATGATATTTTATATTATATATATATTTATAGTTTTCGCCTATCGAAATATGCAGTAAAGCAAGTGCTTATAAAATATAAAATAATCATATATTATAAAGTAGAAGTTAGTAAGGATTAGATAAAAATAATAAATAAATAAAAATAAAGTTCTGTCCGTTTTCAGATTAAAGAAAAAGAATAATTTTTTTATACCTTGAATAAATTTTACTAAATAATTGCTATCATTATTTATGACTTCATGCCAGCGTAATGGCAATTTGTATATCCCATGTTTAAAAAATGTCTTATCCTAGGGGAGAAAAATTGAACCAGTCTTTGATATCTTCTTCGCTCTTAAATTTTTTGCCCTGAAAATTTTGCAAGGACAAAAACAAGTGATAATTAGATGGTGCTAGGACCAGGGAGTATAGTGGATGTAATTTTAGTTTTAGATGTGTAGAAGAAGTATATACATACGTTTGATTTTCTAGTTATTTGAAAATATTTCTGAAATGTACAACAGATTAAGAAAATTTAAACGTGGACGATCAGCAAAATATTTGTGCGTTATAGATGTAACTATAATTTAAACACCTGTGCTGCAAAATATAGATGAGCTAGATACTCCCATTGAGGCTGCTCTCTGTGTAGAAATAATTTCATTAAATTCGAATCAAATATCACGCGCCATGGGAATGGTTCAGCTAATATGTTCTTTTTGGCGCTCGATTAACACATATTCGCAAAAATATAGTCACCTATAAAAATATAGGCATTAAGTACTGTTCGTTATCTTAAATTATCGAAGAAGTCAGAAGTCAGAAGTTCCAGTTGTATAAACTTTAGTGATTATAGAGGTTTTAAAGTATAAACAAGTATAAGTATTTTACAGTGAGTTTGTAACAACAACATCTGTTGCACGACTGACCAGCTCGACAGAAGAAGGTGTCATGTAGAAGTTTTCGTTTCGTTTTTTCGTTTTTTCGTTTTTTTCGTTTCGTCTGATGAGTGAGGTGCGTAGGCCTAATTTTAGTCCTCTGCTTTCTTCCTTTTTAGACAAGGATGGGAACGGACAGAGGATTTGATGGGGCAGGGGATGAATAGAAGAAAGAAATGTTAATTTTTCTGTCTATCCCCTCCTCTGTCTATTAAAGGTCTGCAATTCGCAAATGCTTGTTGCTGATACCTATGGGTAGCTTTAACTTAGATGACCGTTTGCTCGATTGCCACCTTCTTATATAAAAAAAACTTTTTTCCGTGAAGAACTTTTGTAAATTAAATAATACTATGTTTGTAGAATTATAGGCATTCATAGCTAAGTGATAATGTGTTTTTGCCACCACGTCGCGAGAGAAGTAGCGGTAAATGCCTCCAAAAAAATTATAGTATCGAATAGATTCAATTATTATTTTTGCTCTGAACATATTGTTATTCTGTTGAATTTCGTGGTATAAATTTTCTATTTATTCATATTTATAGAATACACAATAGACTTTGGTGTACATTTCAGCTTGTAAACATCGTTAGTTTGTGAATTCGAGAAAAAATATGTTATATATTGTAAATGTTCAGTTTGTTATTTAACGTTTATAATATTGCTAATAACGTTATAAACAAACATTGTTTACAACTTTACGATGACATATACTTATGTACATGTTGAAACGCGTTGTACATACGATGAAGTTATTTAAAAATATTAAAAAAAATACATCTTTCTCTTTATTTTCTATCAGAAGATTTTCCTCCAACTGACCTTACGCCATAATATATATATATGTATAGCGATATTTGATTTGTAATTTTATGTTCTATAATAAATATAATAAAGCGAAAAGGCAAGCCACACAGCTCATTTCATTAGTAATTAAACAATTTAGAACTGTTTAGAAATTTTAAATATAAAATCATCTTCCGTACTACATTTACGTTCGACTTCTTGAGTCGTGAGATGGTCTGTGATTATCCGAGTACATGTTATGTCTTGTTAGCACAGTAATTTCACTGCGCCTTCTGAAACGAAATATTTATGTATAACTGCTTAGCGGGAGAAATATTTCAGAAGACGGTTTGCTAGGAGCTCTCCCTTTGATCTGCAAAACATATGACAGCTATAAGTATATAAGGGTAAGTAAGTAGGTGCAGTCGCTACTTTATTATGGTAGAAGGCGGCAATCGAGCGAGTTGGTTAATTGATGTTATTTCAATTAGATGAGTTACAAATATGTTGCCAGATTTTTACTCCTCAGACAGATTCTCAGTAGCTCCTCAGTGAGAAAAAGGATAATCAATATATTTTTCTTACTATTAGTAAGTAGACTAAAAGGGACATCAGTTCCATTACAGTTCAATACGAGTAAACTAGAAATAGTATAAAATTTGGTAACTAACAAATAGAACATAATAAAATGAAAAGTACAATATGGCTCACTATTATCATGCCTATTAAGTATTTTATCTATTAAAGTATGAAAGTAGCTTCATATTTTGCTCCTAATACCTTCAGCAATCAAATAAATAAATCAATATTTATACAAGTGTCAAGAAATCGTCTTTACTCAAATCAAAAAACGTAGAAAGAAGTATTACTGATCAAACAAACGGATCCTTTAGGTGTACACTTAAAACCAAAAAAACTTGCCCGAATAAACACGTTAAATCACGTAAAAACAAATAGTCGTGCGTAGAATGGAGGAGCACGCGTGCGCCACGCGTCTATACAAATCCGACTCGATTTCAGGCGAATAAAATGTACGAACGCACGTCCTCTGGGCGCGGGTGAATAAGGCAAAGCCGACAGCCCTTTCTAATAAGCGTGCGCCTTCCGGAGGGACTGTGAAATCGCATCCGTTGAAGGACGCCCCACTGAGAGACGTCCTCTATCTGAAACACGCTTCGTCGGAGCCGGTGCCATCAATAGCGTTATTTGTCCAAGCCTACATGCAATTATAATTTAAGTTTCCTATTCGTGCTGATTTATATTCTTTCAAAATTGTGCCGCTTTTTTATTTTTAGTTTGTGTAATTTTATTTTTATAATACCACTACAATAACGACCAAAATATATACAAAAGATATTATTACTATTTTTTTCAAGAGAAAAAACAGTGTCTTAAAATACAGTTATGGTTTAAGGGTTCGAATATTCAATCAAAATCATCAAGTTAATCGTCATTTACCGGCGGGAACAAATTTCGATCGTTATTTTAAATAGTCTTCTACCTTTACCATTTATTATGAATCCTTGTCAAAATATTCTAGCATTTATCTTTCTTTTTTTTTATAAAACTCTCTGTATCAGATATTATTATCTTGCAGCTAAGGAGGCTCAGAAGACACGCTTGTAGAATAATATTATAATGTCCACTTCTTTGACAAGCAGCGCCGAACTTATTCACAATACTTTGTTAATAGTTGTGTTACCATTACACTTGATTATTGTGTATTTTTAATTGTCGTACTATTTAAATGAGAAGACTAGTAGATAATTCGTACAAATCATGTCTTAATATCAGTTATTAACAAAATGATAAAACTTCGATACGCGCGCTTTTTTAATGTCAATTCTAAAATTATCTCTATTGATACATTATAATATCCCGCTCGTCAACCAATGATTTTTTCGCTGTACGAATTAAAATCCGAAAAAATAATGAACAATTTTGTTCATTATTTCTCATTATTAAAAACATATTATACATGACATAAACATAACATGGTTTAAAATTTTTAATATGCCACGGTCCTAATAATGTGTTTTGACAGTTGTTGGGATGATAAAAGTTTGACTTTTTCTTTTAACATAGTAGTGAGTAGAAGATATCTACTCCAAACGAAGACTTGTGGCGGTCGATGTGGAAGTAACCTAACTGTGGCTTATTACTTCGAAATTGCCCCTTGAGCGATATTTAACTCAGGGGTAAATATACATAAACTTCCGAGTACATAGACTTCCGATTGCTTGCTTGGTTAAAAGCTTATTAATAACTACGTTGCTAGCCCTGCTGCGTGCTGCATTTGCTAGATTGTACCAATAAGTTTACTTTTTTCTATTATATTCTTGCCGTTATCGCACAATATAAGCGACAACCTCGACCAGTTGATTGTGTATTAATCTTAACGTAAATACAAAAACATTTTACTATGAGAGAGGCAAATAATTTAGAAAATAAAACAAAGACCACAAGCAACGCTTAAGTACACGATTAATCAGAATAAGCCGAGCCATTAACCTTTGGGCCCTAATGCCCTACTAAATGGCTTGTTTATGTTGATTGAATCACATATCACTCACGATCGGCTTTTATATCGGAGTTCTACTAATCCTCTCCCTATTTGTTCTGCTGGATCCGATTACACGCCCGAAAAGGAGTTTATCGAGAAAAAAAAATGAAAACCACCATAATAGACACGTGGCGAAAAATAATAAAGTTGGCAAAGAGGTTGGTAATGAACAGAGCCGCGTGGCAAGGCGCGTGCGCAACCCTAGCGTCCTCATTAGAACCCCCGACCGCAGTCGAATACCGGGGGAGGTCTCTAAGTGGTGCCCGAGAGACATTTAATGTATTAAATTTATTTCCCTAAAAGTCCGACATGAAATCAATTGAATATTTTACCACAATTTATTGAATTTGCGCAGGATATTGAAGAAAATGTAAGCACTTGCATTTGGAGGTCCCGTAGGTCCTTTTCCACCTCATCTTTCCAGTGATATTCAGGACTGGTCGTCGGCCACTTGGCTGTACCAAATATGCACGCTTCACGCTCCAACCATCATCCATTTTTTCCAAGTTGCCGAGCCAGCGGAGTCTGTGCGCTTTTATTTCTCCATTGATGTTCGGCTCAGGCATCAGTTCTTTACGTCCATAAGGATATAATAAATTGTTAATTTCTATTTTGAATTTTATAATTCATTTTTCTTCAAACTTCTTATAATGTCAAAGATTTTACTAGGCATAATTGATAAAAAAAGCTTTGCCTTTTTTGAAGATCGATAGAATAATTGGAATCAATATTTTTTTAATATAATTAGGTTCTAAACGTTCAATATATTTAGGTATTTTAAAAATTAGCCTAAATTGAGATAGCCCTTACATTAAAAAAAAATTATGTCTAAATAAATTTGACCTAGGAATTATTTCTAAATAAAATCGGACTTTTCGTAAAGTCAAAGTTATCTCATTAAGTGTGGGCCATAAAAAACTAAAATTATCACCCACAAGGCATCCCTACGAAAGATCTGTCATCGCATCCAATTCTCTTTAGAAGTACAATTAATCAAATTTGGTCATCGGGTATTGGTTCACTCGACCGCTCTGTTCTCTTCAATGTACGAGTGCATCGGTTAAATCAGGGCTCTTATTACAGAAGAGCTAAAGGCGATGATGGATCGTGCGTTCCTTATACACGGAGAAAAGTTTATTGTGTGGCCATTAAGATAGAGTTTTAATATTGAATTAAAATTATTGAGTTCAAACCGCTTAAATACACAAATATAAATCAATGACTACTAAGATATTTATGTATCTATACGAATATTATAAAGTGTAAGAGTTTGTAGTAAATGTGAGAAAATTTAAAATCATACGACCCTATATTGTCTGCTATAAAAATTCGATTCGATATTTGTCGATTTTATGAACTTATAATAATATATCTTACAACTAGATTTTAAAAAGTAAAAGCTCAAAAGATGTTGTAAAAACAAGCTGAAATCAAAATTAATTGAATATAAATAATTGAATAGACGGTAAAATCTAGAGCTAATCTACATTCTTTTACCGTATATATATTATGCTATTATGAATTTTATTGAAATAAGTGTTATTAAATAAAGCATATCTAATATTTTATTAGAAAATACCCAAGTATATTGAACCCTGTGTCTCCATAAGTTATGTGGATAAGCATTCCATGTTAAAATTGTCATTCTAAAATCATTACACTAATCTCTACTATAATAACAATTTGTAAATAATACTTCACACACTCAACTTTATATTATGCCCCATAATATTAAATATGTATATTTTTTTAAATATTTAACCCGGAAATAATCAGCATCGATAAAATAACTAAAACTGTTGTAGCGCAATATTACGCTATTACAACATCTCCTCGCCCAACATAAAGGTGTTTGCGCTTTGTTCTTTTTTTCTGGTATTAGATACAAACGGACATTTTGTTAGGCAGCGAGCCTGTTTTATCAGTATCGGGACATCTTCGAAAAAAGGGTTATAAGTGTTATAAGCGATGATGACAGCTCGCCTCGAAATTCATTCACACATAACGCGATAAAGTCATCTGAGTAGATGATAAAACGTCTATGACAAAAAGTAGGTGACCTATCTTTGGTTAGTTCACTGTCTCACTTTCTCCTTCTATAAAAGACCAACACGTCTGGCCAAGACGTTATATGCATTATATACAAGACTTTTATCTAAATTACTTCACCTTCCTCCGTTAATGTGATTTAATTATCAGCGTATGAAAAGCGTTTTCAACTAATTCACCTATTGACACCATTACCATTCCCCTTGCCTTTTTTCCCACGTTTAAGTGGGGTCGCCACAACACGTTTCCTTCTTCCATGCCCTTCTATCAGTTATCATTATAGTAGTCCTTTTTGCATATGTCATTTTTCACGCAGTCTGTTCATCTTTTCTCTCCCTCCACATCCATATCTAAAACTCTCCTTGTTAAATACCATTCTTCACTCCTCGTTATGCTAACGTTTTGTTCCTTAATTTATCTAGCACTGATGCTACTTTCAAGTTTCCCCCAATATATATATTCCGTACCTTATCCATTCGTCTATTATATATGATAATTTAAAATAACACTTATCCAGTTTTTGTAGAAAAATAGAAATAGATTTTCTAAGAAATGTCATTATCTCAAAAGTAAAAAAGAGGGAAATGCATCCAGTATTGTAAACTTGTAGCCTGCAGAGTTATCAAAAGAAATAAAAAAGATTAGTACAAGCGGAAAATATAGCCTGAAAACGACTCTTGTCTTGGGTGGGCAAAGGTGAACCAGTAATGAAAAAAAAACATACTTAGGATGTTAATAAACTCAATATTTGCACGACGATTGTTATGTTATTATCTAGGATTGTCAAAACTTTACTTTGACTGGACATACATACACTATATATAATAATTTATTTTGGCATAATATTTATATTTTATTTGGCATATGTATTAATTTTTAGTTAATTTGTTGCACTATCTTTTTATTGTATTTAATATTATAGAAAGCCTTGATTTTATTAGCCATTATCCTTTAATTGTAGCTATAGTGTCAACATTTTTCCCCTTTCATTTTCAAAGCGAGCGGAACGTACAATTGATCATATTTTGCATTATTTGCCGACTTATGATCTTCAAATACTGGCGATTGTTTCACCCCTCGATTTTATCTTAACATGGCATGTTATATTTGTTTTCTTTACATATGCTCCCAAAATATACGCAGTCATAGGTTTTTGTATAGAAATATAGAATAATAATTGGTACTTGTTTTTTTTAAGTGCGCTTAAGAGATAGCTCTTAAGCCTACGCCTACGCACAGATTACAGTTTCCCGTACGGGACGGTCTTGGCATAGCTAAAGAAGATTGAAGTTTTTTTTAATTAGCAAAAAAAATGGTTTGCCTATCGATCCAGTGGTCAATTAACATCATATAATATATTGACTGTAAATTACAGCACAAAGCACAACTGGAAGGATCTATAAATACTACACAACATATTTACTAAGTACTTTAGTCTGTAGTAAAAATGTTTACATTTCTGCTTCCGCTTACAACTCAGCATTTGCTTAATGTCAAGTTGTTTGCACATGTTTGGGTGACGGTAAAATATTAACGTAAGGGTTGATTTGTTTGGCCATTGTTAACTTGAAAGCTATGTTTGTAGTGTGTATGTGTATAACGCTTCGAGTTTTTTTTTAATTTATCGTCCCAACCTAACACTGTATTAACAATAGTCACAATTAGTATTTATTTTATATATAGCAGGATTTGTTAGTTGCTACATTGTAAGAAAATTAATTTAGTGTCATTTATGCTAATTAAATATATGAGACGAAGGGTTATATATGAAGTAGTTAATTAATTCAACACAGTAAGCCCTTGAAAATAATTTTACATGACTTAAACAATTTTTAGTAAACTACGTACGAGTATTGCGACATGATTTATGGGCTAAGCGATTAGAGTATTTAGACCGTTCACCTCAGGACATAATCCGTAGTCATACGTAAGCGACGAGCGCAAAACCGCGACGTGACGTAAAAAAGTCAAATAGCCTTTGTCTGTGTTTATGTACTACAATGTCATGTATTGGTCGCGTCATGTTGCGTAGTGTAGCGTCGTGTTGCGTTAGGTTAAGCACACCTAGGATAACCTGAGATCGACACCAAACCGACTCAAATTTCATTATTTAATAGAATTTTAGATATTAAATTGAGGTAAGTATTATTAACGCGAAAAGACGTATGTCTTGTGATATTTAGGAATTTACGTATGTTATTTATGTTTACAAAAATTCATACAAAAACGAAAAAAAAATTATTGAAAAAAACGATATCTTTTAAAATTGTTTCAAACTCTATAGTACAAATGAACCGTTTCTTATTTGGTGCATTTTTTTCAAATAACTTTCACTTTCGGTTCACTTATATACCTAAATATGAACTGTAATTAATCCGGTAATTCTAAATAAATGTGGCAATGCACAGAACATATTTTATGGTAAGTAAGTAGAAGCTATGATTAGCTTCTACTTATACAGGTGTCGAATGATTTTCAATGTAAGTAAATAATTACGAGTAATTTTATTGATAAACTATTAAATCCCTTCTGAACATCCCCTCGCATCGCTAGGCAACTCTATAATTGGTAAAGGGCGGCGAGGGATATGATCATTGGCATATGTCATGTCCCCTTTCTGATGTTCTGTGCCTCATTATCTACAATCTTTGAACAAAATGGTAAATTTAACACATGTACTTTTGCAACTAGAAAGTTAAATCTAAACTATCTTAAATATTACATTACTTTTATGTACTTAAATTAAAATTATATGTTAATCGAATACCTTAAAACGCATTCGGGGTATAATGTGTTGAATTTTAAACCAATCACTTGGTATAAAAAAGTATTGTTAAAACCACAATGATTACGACGAATATAACGTCACGGTGAGAAATCGTCATAATGAAAGCAGAGTGGCGTACCGAAAGCTAATATCACTAAACCACGAGGTACAATGAAGATAATCAGGGTCTCCCCAACACCAGCAAAACACATTAGGCGCGCGAAACATAGGCCGTGCATACGCCGGGCCGGGAGACGCGAACCGCGCAATTTGCCGCTAATGAAGTTATTGTCGCGACACACTAACCGAGTAATTGTTCCATTCACTGGGCTCAACCCTAGCGTTACAAGTTTATGGCATTCGCGGTCTGATATGATAATCATCGAGTTTGAAATATTGCTTGTCAATTTGTGTTTGCTGGCGTGCCACTGATGTCGGCCGGGTTTATTGCCGGCTTCCGATGCTCGTTACTGCGGAAACACCGTTGTCATTAACGTAACAAAGTACGATTGTCATTGTAAACTTGTAAAATTCGTAGAAAAACGAAATTCTTTGTAACTCAATTATTGGGGATACGTGTCGCGCGTTCTTGTCTCGCGCTTGTTCGAAGTAATTGGCTAGTGAGCTTTCGTGATGCGTGTTGACTAAAATTATGTTTATCACCAATTATATCAAAAATATACTATATCGTAACTCATGACATTAAATAAGATTAAAAATAAAATTTGGGTTATGAGTCCATTCCCACCCCCAACGTGTGTTCGTCTATTAAAGCAACACTTGTGTCATGACAAGTGATAGTATCATTAGACAGGTGATATCAAAAGTTGTTTTGAATTTAATCGGTAACAGGTGCGGGATCAAAAACGTGTGTAATCTTCAATCATAAGTTACGGTTCAATAGAAAACCGTGGGGCTTGTAACGAGATACGGAGCCCCACGCAGCCCCTAAATGTTGCAGTCAAGCGTCACTCGAACCAGATTTTGGGGATTAGCCTGGATTCAATTGCTCCCCCGCGCCACCTGATCGCAAGCAGGCCTTCACATCCGTAAAATGACCAAGGAATTATTGGTACGAGTAAGCTTTTAGGGATACAAGTGCCAAGAATTCATTGTATTTTGTTCTATAAATTTGAATACCGTTAAGTATGACGTGTAGAATAGAAGGGGAGAATTTTGTATAAAATAAGATATGATTGTACCAATGTACCTACGTAATGAGAGTTGTACTTGTTTTAGTTTCTTGAAACTAAACTTTGTGAGTTTATCACATAGTTAAGTTTTGCTATACCTACATATACATTTACTTACGCTGCATAAGTCCGCTGTTATCATTCTTAGTATGTGTATCAGGAAAATATTAAGAGTTTCAATAATTTATAGCTACTAGATAGCTTATAAGCAGGCTATTAGACAAATTTGACTACTTACGTATGAAATTCTCGAATTTTCTCATTATTAACCTTTTCGATAATGGGGCAACTGAACGGTAAATAACGAATTGGAACATTTCGTATAAAATTTATTACAAAGTGTAGACGTTTATGATAGAAATTAGAAGAGTTTTAAATAGAAATAAGGAGGACCTTGTAAACAGAATTTAAGAGAGTGAGTTGTGTTTTGTAACTCACACAAACGTGCAAATGATGTTTTTAAGTTTGGTCTTCAAGTGAATCTGTGTAACATTCAGATCATATTTTAAATAGACCTTGCGACCTTGATCAGATCAAAATTAATAAAGTTGAAGTTTGAGTTTATAAATTATTACTACAAATAATAATTAATTTATATTTCTTTTTAGTATGTGGCGATAGGCATTCAATAAAGTTGTATCTGTTGATCCGGGTCACGGACACGGGTCGTTTAAAGTGGATCACCAATCACATCCGCGATGAGACTCGCCTCGGTTTTAACTTGGCTAAAGACGCAGTTTTAAAACTATTCGAGTATCCACAGTTATATTTCGATTTAATATGTACTGTATTTATGTAAACCTAATACATTTATATACGTATGGTGAATGATTCGTATTTTTTTTTCACCTGAGTCGTTCCGGTAAGCCCTATTGAACTAGTAATTTTACACTCGTAGAAAACACACATAATTATATTATTCGACAGTCTTGGTTTTTTGTTAACTACAAATTATGAACGAATGAAATTATCTCGAGGAGGCCATGATTGTGGGCTGACGAGTGACGATGCAAGTTTGCACTAGAGGGGTTTATTCTACAATTTTAATACTGTAACAATAAATATGTTATGGTTTTCGAAACGTAGAATTGTAAACAATTTGTTTCTTGGTTGATATTTTAGTATAATTGGATTTACACCATTTTGATTTACATTATTATTACTATTAGATATTTTCTAAGAAATAATAAGAGTGTATAATTTATTACAGAATTTTCAGATGTAATATGTCGATTTACAGTGTGGCATTATTTCAGGTCACGTTTCAGTCACGTTCAATACAATTTTAAATACTATTTTATTAATTATTTCATTGATTTATGGTATGATCCCAATATCGCAATCCCTGCAGTTATTTTATATGTTAATAATTTTTGCTTGCATTTTAGTTTGACAAGATATGAGAATAGCCCCCACAGTAACCAAAGTCGGTAGAATAAAAGAAGTTCTTTGTCCGACAGTTACAGCTCTCGGGCAGGTGGCAGACGGAACTGAATACCGTAAGGTTGCTTCGAATTATTAAATGATTAGAATGAGTAGGTATTAGGAGGAAAAAGTATTAGTAGAAAGAAGTTGTTGGTACTAGACTTGAGAATATATGGTAAAATCTATGGTGTCATTTGCATAATTACTTTTATCTTTTTTTTAGTGAAGACTTAGCTACTGTCTTACCAATAATGGTCCTAACTTTAACAGTGATTTTGGAGTAGAGTAAAATGCTAACTTAACTTATTCCCTATGAACGAAGGCAAAAATAAGAATTAAGAAGAATTAAGTTCAATCTCGTTCCAAAAGATCTTAGACGACCTAAACGTAACATTGCGTGACAAATGATCGCAAAATAATTTGAAGCAAAAAATTAAGGGAAACATTAGGTGATTACGTTCAAGATTCCAATTGTTCGACTTTCAAGTAGTAATTTGGAATCACAAATAATTGAAAAAGATAAAAAATCAATACTTTAAAAAAACATGTAGGCGATAAAAAGAAATTTGGGTTGAAATAAATGTCGCTATCTGAATTATTTATTTAAAGCGCAATATTTCCAATATGAATAGTACGTAAAATATTTTAGAATTAATATTTAATGACTGACCTGTAATTTTTCTATCCAATTTCTACAACTACTTGGAACGTGAAGTCTTAATTGCAAAAGTAATTAATGCTCCTGAATGATTTTAAAATCTGATACTGTATAACAAAGCTCTAACAAAGCTGATACTGTATATTTCATGTTATATACATTCACAAGCATTCACGACCCCAATGGAATTGTTAGAATTAGAAATAATTCTAATTACTTGATTAAACTTTTCATCACAATACACTATGACACTTTTGTTATACTTATGGTATATACTTATACCATCCGGGTCTTGACTGACATTTAAAGCCCAACATCTAACCACTTACACCGTGATATTTTATTAGAGGATTCGAGTTGTAGGATGTATTTTCACGTCAGATGTATCTATACCTTATTGTTGTGAGTTGTGTTATTTTTGACAACACAGATCGATTATATAGTCTTTCGAATAAATTGACTTGCGTGTTTTATGCAATTGAAAATTCATCGAGGCTATTGCGTCCCTTAACTTAATAACTATATCACTTTTTATACGTAAAAAAGTTATAAATTAAGGGAGTAATTGCGCAGATCTTTGTACCTATGTTGTTAGCAATTCCTATTAAATAGCTTAACATAGACGTTCAACTAATAAATGGTTCTTTTGAATACAGGTCAAATAAGTGTTTTACTTTAAAAAAAAAAAGTGCAATGGTGTCGTATCCCGCGCCGAGGTAGTATTATCTAGGATCCTAACGTTACTCCGGGTGTATAAGGAGCGGCTGATGGTTCAGCCGATGGTGCAGGCCGGGTGATTTAGTGCGGGGCGCTGCGTACGCAATCATGACTTCATCTCGTCGGCACGTCGCTCACGTCTCCAGCATGATAACGCGACGTACGTGTGACAGATATCCGCGTTATGTGGGAAAAAGCATACAATATTTACATGACCCACGACATTCTTTTTAAATATAAGCAAGAAATATGAAATTATGCCACTATAGAGACTCCTTAATCACACGATTTATAGATCTGAGCATAGCTTTTTTTTATTTTGAAGATAATCCCCAGTCGTAGCCATTTTTATTTGAAAAAAGGAAATTATCTCTTCCCCACAGATATATAAAAACGGTATCACAAAGGCAACAGGCATGTATTATTTAAAAAATGTGAACCTCTACAGAACGCGTAGGTTTCGTTTTAGCCACAAGAAAGTAACGAACTGCTATTATTTGCGGCTTTGATGCATGTGATAAAATCAACATTTACCTAAAATGTTTTTAAGTCAATGTCTTTAGTAATAAATGTGTTATTTTACAAGCACTTCTTTGCTCAAAATTAATCAAGCATTGAGATTCCTAAGGATAAGATTACATATATAATATTGTTGAAATAATATAAGCAATAATTATGCGCATAATAATTTAAGTTAAAAACGGAACGTCGTAATTGCAGACTACTTCACATATCCCACTCGAAGACCATCCCTGAGTGAAGATTATTCTGTATATTTTATTGTTAATTTTCTAATAACGAGGCGGAACGGCTGTAGACTTATTTGTGGTGGAAACCATAAATTCATTATTTGGGTCGGTGCACACCTGTTTTAGTTAAAATATTTTGTTTATGTGATATTAGTGCCACAGAGTTGCCAGTTTGAGTTATCTTATTCGGTACCATTTTATTTAAAGTGGTTTTATGTTAAAGTAATTTTTTTCAAATAGAGTTTTCACACATAACAACATGTACCGTGGAAACGCCTGAAGATATGAGCACGGTGTTAAAGTTTAATTGACTGACAATTTTGTTCGTATTATTGCATCTCTCTTCTTATCTGGTAAGGAACTGATCATTTTTTTTAATAATAATACTGAAGAACATTATTCACACACGGCCATCTGATTGACTAAGCAGAGCTTGTGCTATGGAAACCAGATAACTGATAATACTTTTCTTTTGTAATTACATACATGTAAAGAGAAAAAAAAATGGTAAACTGTAAAACTCACCGTCAATTCTTTTAGCTGTTGCCAATGTTTGTTTTATTTTGATACAAGGTTATAGGGTATAGGCCTGGTGTGAAATAAATTAAATTTTACCTCATGTAAAGACTTACTTATATCATCATTAATTGACATCGGCACCGAGTAAGTTCTAAACTTCAGAGTGAGTTTTATAGATAATTAATTAAGGCTAAATTTAAATCAAACCAAACATTCAACGGCTTTTATTATAAGGTCAGCGTGAAAAGTACATAATACAAGACTTCGAGCAATACTGAGATAAGACTACCGGTCTTAGATCTCATTCATACACTGTGCCGTGATTGCGTCTTGTTCCTTTAAAATTTACCTACAATACTGAAGTTTCTTAGGTGGAGTAAGTTGCGAAAACATTACAAATTCAATAAAAAATTTAATCGTCGAAAGTGAAAGATAACGGCGGATTAAAATTTACAAAGTTTGTGTGGCATTGAAACTATGCGTGCTTGTCACACTTTCTAATTCGTACTAGGGTGCATATATATATATATATATATAT
>DWLR01001054.1:0-20252 GCA_018246295.1 Papilio alexanor hazarajatica
CACGCGCTCGCGCCCGCCCCGACTCCCGCCCGCCCCCGCTACCCGCTACACATCTCACCACAGTGCTGCAGATTAACGCTTACGTAACGTTCAGGCTATTGTGCGTGACAGGTTCTAAGTGAATGGCGATTCCCCGACAGGCCAGTATACATAAAACGCTTGCACTCATTCTTAACGTTCATTTCGTTATTTCAAATCGGCATCATGTGAGTAGCGCGTAGAGAAAGGGCCGCTACGTTCGTAGTCTCTTCTACGCACGCACATAACCTCGCAGTTTCATACGCGCCTTCCCGCCGATACTGTACCACTTGCATACAAATTACGCTCTTATTGCTTCATACTTAGAGTTGAATAAAGATTATCTTAAAATTCTAAAAGTAAAACTTTAAGTATTTCTAAGAAACTTTTCCTGTATACTGTGTTGGTGGCGCGCCAAAAAAATATTATACGCTTTAAAAATATTTCTTTCCAATCCTTTTTTTATTCAAAATTCAAAGGACCTGGTACATTAGTACATTTAACATTTTTCATTTTTGGATACAGCAGAACAATCATTGCACTTAGTGCCGCATTCATCATCTTATTTTTTCATTGTAATGAGTATTAATTTTGTAAAAAAATCCGATTAAAACAAAAAAAAACGATTAGAATTTAATATTATTTACAAAATAATGTATATTAAATTTTGTATTTATTTTCTATAGTTTCGTATTAAAGATTAACGTTTTATTATGTATTTTTCTATTATTATTATTTTTTTTTTAATTTGATTTAATATCGATTTATTTAATGTTCTGTCGTTTCTAAACCGAATGTTTAAAATATGCACCTTAAGTTTAGGTGCATATTCCAATGCACCACATACCGGGAAACGAAAATAAAATTTAGTTTCATTTTACCTCTAGTATATTTGGAGCTAGCTTTATTTGGAAGCCGCTGTTACTTTCGTAAACTCTAGAACTCAATAAACATGCATCGTCACCCCACTTAATTAAATATGTTAATTATTACAAACGGCTAATTTAAATATTGGCCATAAGTGTTTATTACTACGCATATGTTTCATCAAACACGAATACAGAACATGTAGAACGACTATTTAACACTAATTAAGAGTTTCCGAGCACTAATTAGTGTTGGTGATTTAGCAATTATTTTCCATAATCTTTATATTTGACAAACAAGGACGCGTCAAGTCACGGCGTAAGCGCAACGTGATCGCTATCGATTAATACATCACGTCCTAGAAAACACATAAAAGAAACCCAACATTGTCAACAATAAGTAAATACGAAAGAACATGGCACATCGATGCCGCGGAGTGTCCGCTGATTATGTTATTTATTTAAAACAAATAATCGGTTGACGCAACCTGTTTTTCGGTTGATTTTTTGTATAGTTTTTTATGAGTAAAAGTAAATAGAGTGTCGGCTAATTATTTGCTTATTAGTCATAGAAAATCATTCATCGTCCATCAGCCATCAATTTAGTATATGTGGTCCTTAGGAGTGGTCGCGTGCTCAATTCTAACATTATACAATTGACGTATTCAAAAACAGTAATGAAAGGCGGAGTCTTCGCGTAAGTTCGGGCGTTTTCGGCAAGTGCTGTGAACATGTCCTCAGAAAAAGAGAAAATGGCGACCAACGAGAAGAAGTCGCCGTCCAACAAGAGTAACTGCGCCTCGCCTGGGAAGAAAGGTAATTAGTAAAAAGCGAAAGTAGAAAGCATTTTTACTAAGTAAATTATAATAATCGCGCCTGTATCCCAGAGGGGTAGGCAGAGGTTACGGATTTCCATTTGGTGTAATCCTGGAACACCTCTCTCGCTTCTTCCACATCCATACATTTACGCATACATACTCCTCGGTTAGGGGAACTCCTTATATCTTTTTTCTTTAAAAATCTTTAGTGTAATAATATAAGTTTTTTCCGAAGCGTCAATACTAACAATTCCACTCACTTTTGCAACATATTTATTTTTTATTAAAAATTAAAATTAATTAAAAGATATTTAAAAACAAATCAAAATTTGAAAATTTAAATTGTTGCTAATTGTTCTTTAAGTTGTAACTGTGACATTGGTGTCTATTTATGTGATATTTGTAGGCTGAGTTTAAGAAACTACTACCTATTGTTCGCTGGTCAGGTAAGTTACGAGTATATATAACTATATATGTACATACGGCTAGAATGAACCTGACTCAAAAGCAAACATTTGGGATTTCTTAAACGCATCCTACAAATATTACGCCTTGGGTTAGAACTCAAGACCGACGGAAGAAAACAGTAAGCTTTTCGAGCTCGGTGGCTAAATATGAAATATAAATATTCTAGATTTATTAGACTGCTCTGTGCAGCGCGTCGCCAGATTAATTTTTATATTGAACGTTATTCATAATTCCTGACATAACTCTGATATCAATCAAAACAATATTACCCTACATTTTGTTATGCATTTGAAACCTTGTTTGAGAAGATAATGTTGATATTTATACATAAGGGCTTTAAACGTCTTATCGTCCTCCTAATACGCCGCGAGCACGTGCAAAGGTTCAAATGAAAGTATTACTCAATATTTAAACGCCTAACCTTCAGTCAACAGTGCATAGCAAGGTGAAGGAAAGACAATACGGAAATAAACTCATAGTCGCTTGTCGGGCTTCACGCCTTACACAGCCAAAGCTACATTCCATCAATGTCACGGTACGTGTCGTTGTCTTATTAGGAATGTTTAAAAATAAATTTGATATTATTGTTATTACATAAATTTCGTTATTTTGTTACTTGTGGTTTTTTATTAATAGAATTGTCATTTTAACAATTATGATGCTCTTTGTGTAAAAAAAAAACGATTGTCTCTCTTGGATAGATAAGTTAAATCTACAATATATTAATGCATGTTGTACGAAGTAAGAAATTTGTAATTGGAAAAATCAGCTGAGAAACCGTAGATAGATGCCTTAGCCAATTCTGAATATTGTTTATTCTAGTTCACTAGACTAGAAGTTTTGTTAATTTGTTTTGTTGCTGTCATCTTTCGATCATAATAACTTTTAACATCAAATAGAATTCATCTACTTCAGTAGCGTTATTTTAATAAAGGGCCTCAGACGAATTTTGAAGATTATCTATTAGATCTTTCTATTTCTCTACCTAATATAGATAACGGCTACATAAAATATATTCCAGGTATAAGAAACTAATCGAACAAACCCATGGCTACTAAATAAAGGCTTTTAACAGCATTTAACTGATTGATGAGAGATCGATTGAAGTGTTCTCTGGGTAATTGAGAACGATTTATCATTCCCAACTGCTCCTGTCACAATTTAAAATCCTTTTATTTACCATCCTTTACTTGTTAATTATGTATATCAAATAATTTTTATATGGAGTACATATTTTATATGGAGTATATAAATATAAATGTTGTACCCAGTAGGGTACAACATTTATATTTATATATACATTTTCATTAAATATGAAAAAGTATATCTTAATAAACTAGTTTGCTAACCGTCAAAGCAGTGGCGTTTTCTCACGTTAAATCTTAAAGTTCATCAAGCAGCGTTTTTCCCCCTGCCAGTATGTAGACTATTCCAACAGGAACATTTTCATCATTATCTGTAGCTCTACAGCCTGGGCCTTGTCCAGTAAATTTCTCCATGGCGGTCTACTATGAGCTTCTTATTTCCAACTCTTGACGCCGATATTTTGAGTAACGTTCGACGTCATCCAACTGTCTTAACTTCAACCTACTGCGGTTTCTCCATCCATCTGGCAGGCTCTCCAACAGACGCTTGGTCATTTCATTCTTGTGACATCTTAGCGTAGTCGTCCATTTTTATGGTCTTGGTGATATTTGACTCATTATATAATCAGTAGACAATGCGTCGCAGTAACTTACTTTCAAATACCAGTCCTCGGCTTTCTAATTAAAACCCATGGTGGGTTAGGTTAGGTTAAACCTAAACATTTGTTAATATTGGTCTTAGTATGGTCTTATACCAGAGAATTTTTATATTTCTGAAAAGTATTTTAGAAGTAAAATGTCATATCAGGCGAAAAAGAACACTTGCACGCAGCTGTTATTCTTCTGCTAATCTCCAAAGACCAGTCATTGTCATTGGTTATCGCCATACCCAGGTACACAAACTTATCGCCACTGGAGAAAATATCATTGCCAATCTTTATTGGTGCTGGTTGTGATACTTGGTGTTTGTCCTTAAGATACTTTTCCATATTAACTTTCTGGCCAGTCTCAACAAATGTTTTTTCTAAAGGTCCACACTTTCTACCGCGATACACATACATACGTCTATCCATTGCATCTTGGAGTAAGTCGTCCGCTTATCCTAAAAATTTAATCGATTTAAAAATTATGCTACCAGTTGTCTCAATCTTGGAGTCGCGAATACATTTATCAAACGCAATATTAAAGAGGACATTTTGGACACCTTCTATTCCTACATTTTTATTTTAAGTTAAATATCGTCTGGCTTGTTGCGCACTTCGCAATGTGGAGAATGGATTTCATTCCCAAAACTTGCCGTTGAATTATTTTCAAACTGAACTGTAAGTTTTAAAGTAACGTATCCTATTCGAAACCAAAATTCATATTTGATGCTTCATAAGTATGAAGCATCAAATATATACGGAAGTCCGTACGAGTAGTACGGAAGATATAATTTTTAATCTACAAAGTATAATTAAATGGTTTATTTTCAAGTTAAAGTAAAAATGATCACCAAATTGAATAAAATTCGACCATCATGCATTTGTGACCACAAAATACATATCTTCAAGTATGTTAATGAAGTAGGTTATTAAATAATCCGTTGAAACCTCTATAGTGGCGAGCGCTTGGCCCGAGGGTTAAACGCTTAGATACATTTTCAAGATTATTAACATATAATTTGACCACTAAGTAACATGTAAAGGTTACCCAACCCTTTTTTCTTAAATATTTAAGACAAAGCAAATAAATGTTTTATGCTATTTTTCATTATTTAGTATTCCCGAGGGGGGTTGGCGTCAGGCAGGCGGCCGGCCGTAAAACTATAGCCACAACCAGTTACAGTATGGACTGTAGTAGAGTCCAGGATATATGAAAGAGTAGTACCTACTGTGCCGACCCTACGCAAGTGGTAAAAGAGCAGGGAGATGATGATTCGTTTAAAAAAGGAGGAGGTTCTCAAACCGCATTCAGCTTTTTATGTTCGTTACCTCAGAAATTCGTCATTTATAACGATTTCTTTTTTTTTTTTTGGAATGACACAATACGCAAGCGGGTCCCCCAATTTAATTTTAAATTTCATCGACGAATCTTGAATCCTGAAGATATACCAGGTTTCGACCACATCATCACTTAGCATCAGGTGGAAAAGCGGTCAAGCACTTTTTTATTCCTTAAAAATATACCGAAAAATGACATGTTAGTAGATTTAAGACAAGACCACATTGCATTTACTGGATTTGTAATGAGACGTACCGTGGCTGACGAATAAAAAAAATCCTTAACCTAACTACTTGCTAGAGTTTGTAATATGAAAAATTAACTATTGCAAGAATTGGATTACAATAAAATGTTTTTTTTTTTTGCAAATACAAATAAAAGAAGGGTAAACTAAACTAGAAAGCTAGAAAGAGTTAAACGAACAAACGGTACCGGATATAATCGACCGTTATCCCTTAATATCCGCAATATCCAAACTGGTGGGGTATACGTTAAAAAGAGATAACTTTTAACATAAGCCTTTTTACAATAAATTAGACAAAAAAAGATTTTTGTAAACTAGGCCTTTCGCTAAAGTTTTTTGAAAAAAGTGTTCTTTATAAAGTTCCTTAATTAAATCCGCCTACTCTTTCCTAAAAGTTGCTCGGGACTGTTTTACTCACATATCGTATAAGCTTGAAGTTTTTCTGGGAACCCCAAAAAAGGAGATTTTTAAACTGAATCCAATTTAATTTATTAGTTTCGACCTTTTCCTTAACTTTAGTACTTACTTGTCTATAAGATAAAAGGTCTTCTTTTAATACGAGTCAGGAACGGTTAGGTATTCATACATTTTTTTTCTTTGCCATCTGTACTATAAATATATATTTTTTCCACACGCTTAGAACATGACCGTTCATGGTCAAGGAATGTGTGGCACGTTTATTATAAGATACAGCCGACCCACATTTCTCAATCCCGCAGATATTTTTTTCATCTCCCTTAAGACATCAAACACAAGGGATATTATATTAAGTATACTTATCAATACCCTTAAAAGTAATTCTAACGAGTATTTTAGTATACTTAACGGAAAGAGAATCATAATCTCTCTTTATACTAAAGTGTTCTAAGGAGACAAAGCTTAAATCGGTAACGTTGTGAATTGGTCAATATATCACACAATATCAGAATACAAAAACTGTTTCGTTTTTTTCAACAGTCATAAGATAAGCAAATGTATTCTTTCATTGGTCGTCTTGTCTTGTACGTGATGAAAAAACAAGCATTTGTTAATGACGCCTCACTGTTTAAAATCGGTCAAGACAAATAAGAGAGTTTTTCTAACTTAAAACCCAATTCTATATATCATTTTCTCAGTTCTCGACAAAAATATTTCAACCAACATTATGTATATAAATGAGCATACTCTATGGAAAACATTTAGAAAGCTTTCAGTAAGTGAATATCGCTTCACAAAGAAGATACGGTAATCCATTATTAAAGTGCTAGTATATGCATTATTCGCATAAACTATTTTACTACTTTTAATACTTACTTTAATATAACTCTTCACATCAAGACTGATGTTATACAACTATTGTTTACTTAAGCGAGTTCAGAGCTACCCAACTTCTAGTCTACATTGTAAACATACATAATAACACTCACGATAAGATATAAATCTATGCAAAATTGATGACCATTATTGCGTTGATAATAAATATAGGTTTCAAGAATTTACACAGAATATAAGAAGCAAGAACGGTGTGCTGCAACAGTGCGAACAACAAGTGAACAATTAAAAAAAACAATTCGTAAATTTATAATAACACTTTTATTTAATTTTATAAGGTCGTTGCTGTCAAAACAGAACAGAAAAGTATAAATAGTAAATTGTTACCAAATCTTGAAATACTTGAAAAGCGGAAATGTAAAAAAGTCTCTTCAAATTTTCATGACAAAAGGGATATTAAATTCTGTTCGTTTGATCGAAGTCCTTTGTGCCAATTGTGCGGGAAACGAACGAACACAATATCCAGTTAAATTCGGCAACGCACTTTGACTTTGATCAAGCACCCATTAATTAAACAAAGAAATCTCGCGACAAAATTTATTCGTTACAATTTTTTTTTGCGGCTTATTAACCTAAACTAGTTAAAGTCAAGAGCACTCTACAGATTTTAACAGCTTCGAGAAAATCAAATTTTCCTTACAAGGGATTCCTGAAAGCTCTTCGCAAAAGAAAATGAAAAATAATTCCGATCAGTGTTAAGGATCCTTTTATACTCATGTAAAAGATTGTTATTCTTCAAATATTTTTCAGAGCTTTCATTCACATATCATTTTAATGTTGTGATAATGATCTATAATAGGCCATCTGACTAAAAACACTGCGAAACATAAGTTCGTGAGTTCATCGCCATAAACCATAAGCTTCTTTAGTGGACGATCATAATCTGAGGTGAATTACCTCAGATTATGATCGTCCACTGCTGGACATAGCCCCCCCCCCCCCATTGATCGCATCATTCCCCCCGAATGTGCCATAATCGCCACGCTTGGCAGACGGGTTTGCGATCGCAGTATGTTCCACCATACTAAGAAAAGGACGCTGCTGCCCGTCTTCCGGTGGTCTTTTTACATCCAGACTCAAGACAAACAGACATATTCATGCACACAAAAGTTTGTCATGTGTGGGAATCAAACCCACGACCGCGGCGTGAAAGGTAAGTCTAGTAGTCTCTCTAATCTTACCATTGCGCCAACCGGTCAGTCACAGGTCTTTGGAATGGGTAAAAAAATATTAATGAATAATTTTTAATCATTTACTATTTTTATTTAAAAATTTTAAAAGACGTACGTTATAATATCGATTAGTGACGGTACTATTACACATCTCGCTTTCTTTACATCCATACATCTACACTAATATGCTCGTCGGTTGCGCATATTTTAATATTACACTTCTAATCGATAAAAGTGTAAGGATTTTTATTAAGTAATTTGGAAACGAAAGTAAACACACGCCCTTGGCTTTTATCGAGATTGGAAGCTACTTTAATTCTTTGCCTTCCTTTGATGTGCAAAGGGAGCGACGCAAACAAAGTGTTTGCTGTACCCAAAGCTGTTCACATTTATACTCAACCGTAAATAAAATAGGGTATGTACCTTCAATTATAGAGACTCGTTGCCAGTAATTGATTTTATCGATCAACATCCATTAAGTAGCCTACCTTGAAACAGTCTGTATCATGTTTATTTTTATAAAATTATACTTATCGTCTTTTCAATCTACATCATTTATACTATACATACATTAATCGCTACAAAGAAATTGGTCCATTGATTGGTGCTGTAGGTCGGTAGGTCTGCTTTAGACGATTTCTTGCTTTAGAGATTCTTCTGACTGCGAACGAGCGAGTGGGTCACCCAATGCTTTGTAACAACCGCATCCCGGCAACATTCGCAATAATCACAAGAGAGAAGAGAGGGTGAAAAGAGAGGATGAACTTCAATGATGATATTCAACAAAAGTTGTCCTTAGTAGGAACATTAAACGATACTTTGCTTTCTCTAAATAGAGCTAAAAGGATCAATACAACATAAAACTCGTTTGGGTGTAATAATTCAATGTTATGTTAAGGGAAACAAAAGTAATATGGTTACGCGATAGAAGGAAAAGCATTTCGAGATTTCATTGCTATGTGAAAATGGTTATTGAAGCGGATATTTACGCTGTGTTAGAATCTATGGATTTTCGACATTACACATTGTACCACAAATAATGTTTATGTACACTGGTTATATGAACGCAACGACATATATTTGTTTCTTTAAGAATGCTAATGAAAGTGACTTAAAACAGTCGTGGAAACTCCTTATCCAGAACGAACTAATACGACCAATAACATTTTCAATATACATGTACTATTTTCTAAATATATTATTATCAAAGTCATTTTCAGAGAAGACTTTTATATTTCGAGAAATATAACAAATTATATTTCGAGAAATATAACAAAATTAGTTTTACTCTGTACAATAGTTCAAACTTAGTAGTAACTCAAAGTTTAAACCAGTGGCTTTTATATTGAATCTAGGTATTCGAAGCGCAATGTTCATGGCATTGTGTTAACAACAATAACCAGAATGCATGGCGATGCTTAAATATTCATAGTATTTGACAAAAGCTTTCACTTTGATGAGTTCCAACAAACAAACATTCACAAGTAAAACGTTCGCTGTAAATAGGACAAAAGATTTTATACGGTTTTTATTACGGAGCCGAGATATTAAATGTGCATATTTTTAACTTTATTTTAATGATATTTGAAACATTTGTTATTTCTTGAGGTTTTTTCAAAATTACAAATTCGTGTCCTCTTGAATCCCATTATATAAATCGTCACATACCAAATACATTACAAATCTCTTCGCGCCTTAAAATCGTGTAATAGTCTTCAGTAGATATTATAATTTGCCAGGAAAAACAGTACAATGAATAGAAAATATAAAGTATTTAAAAAAAGCACTCACAACCTAAGGCATAGAAAGAGAGTATAAAATTTCATTTGCCGCTGTGCTGGCACTCCACAAAAAGTGTCAAAGCATTTTCAATGGGAAACACTCTGGCGAAGACTTCTCTGTTACCGCATACGACGTTGTTGCAATAAATATATTGAATTAAAAAATCGTTGGTAGTCCATAAAGTTAAATAAGGCATCGACTAGAAGTAATTAGATGAGGGTCCCATAACTTGGTCAGGAGCGATGTAATTTTTGTTTGGAAAGAAAATTAGAGCGCAGCAGTAGTCGGTTACGAGTTGGCCCGAAGCCAATCGCCTCTCGCTGCAAGAGATTTAGAGGCAAATCAAGTGGAAACCGAACAAGAAACACAGTTGAAATTCTAAATATTCTAACCTACAATTTAACGTAAATTCTCTTCTTTAAATAAGATAATACTTGACTTTTGCGACGTTAATATCACACTTTAAATTAGGAACCGTTTACATAACACTTAAGATTAAGAAACGTATTATCATAGAATTAATAAAACGGTTTTCATCGTGCCCATCTTTGATACGATTCTTGCAAAACTAAATTGTATCAACTCGTTGTTGTTTAAAATAGTTGTTTAAAAATATTAACCGTCACGTGATCAGTCTTTAAAAAGAGATAATTCTTGTGGCGTGCTGGTAATAACTTTAACAAATACAAAGAATAAACATATTCAACACAAATCTTACTTCGGCAGGCGATAAGTCGACAATTTTTTTCGTCCGACTTGTAATGATTTGGACTTCACTTTCATTTTTAATGTTTTAATTTTTCATTCTTTATAAAAAAACTCGAATTTTTCACTTTGTTTTTTTTTTCTATTTAGTATGTTTAAGTTATTTTAGTATGTTTACTTATTTCACGACACGATTTATTGGTTATGGTGTATCTATTGGTGAAAACCTGTAATTGAATTTTTAGCTGCAGGTTTTCCTGGAATACATAAAATAAAATAATAAATTAGAACAAATTATCCCACGGCTACATCATTTGTCATATAAAACGCAACAGTTCGGAATTCGGGGTCATGTTTCTCACTTATAGTAAAATTCGAGGAATTTCTACCTCATAAGATCCGGACGCAAGGGAAATTTCCCGTATATCAAAGCAAATATACGTCAGCATCACTCTGCATGGGTTTATTTAAAGTAAAAAAAAATATTGTTCTGATAATACATTGAATAATGAAATAAAACCTATTAATTTTATTTTTTTAGTTTCATCATTTTAATTCATCTTACAAACCAGCTTATTATAATTCTTGGACTAATCCCATTGTTTAAAATTAACTCTGCGTTACAAATTGATATAACAATGTCCGTTCAACATTGTATAGAACTATCTTAATACGGCTTTATGCGAGTGCTTTGTCTCCCACGGCCTTTTAAAAGCCCACTTGATCAAACTCACGATAAGCTCACGCTTATCGTCTGCATTAACTATAGTACTAGCTAAGAAACTTTGTGCTTTAGTCTTCAGATTAGCTATAGTCGGGAAAATGAAGCATTTCCCTTTTATACTTTGAAACTGCCTCTCGAAGTTTACTCATTATTAATATGTGTACGTAAATTGTTACATGATTTTTGACTTTTGTAAACACTAATCGTTCGATTTTATGAATAATTTGGTGTTTAAGGAAATTAACTATGATTTGACGGTAAAGGAACTTTAGTCGTGTAAACTAATAGAACAATATTTGGATTACCACGAAAGGGCATAAGGTCTGATTGGCATTCAATATTTGACGTTAGCCTCAATCTCTATTACGTGTGAGATCTAATGGACAGTGGTTGCTACCTCTGCCGGCATTAAATAAACCAAACATTTAAAAAAAAAGTCATTATAAAGTATATAGGTCGCAAAAGAAAATAAAGTAGCGCAACGTTATGCCAATTATAGAGAAAACAACTACAATAAATTCAAGATAAAAGTTACGTAATTCTAAAAGCAGTTAACAACTTTAATATCCGCGTCGTTTCTGTCCCCGCTTCGCTCGAGCAAGTTTTTTAAACAGAAATCTCACTGAATAAAACGTAACCTGCACTCCCTGCAAGCTCCAGATATTGTCGAGCCACACTGTCAATGACATATTAAAACACACCTTTTAGATGTTTTTCACTATCTTGGTTCTCACTTTATTGTAACTGGTGAGTGTTATAGATTACGATAAAATAATTCCTGGCAGTTTGCCGTTGATTGTGCGATCGGTCGAAATAAAAAAATATAATATCTCCCTGCCCTTTTCTTACCCTCCGTATTTTAATACTCGTTTGTAAGTTTGCTATTTCAGTAACTTGTTTGTAATCCAGTTAGCATAACAAATAGCTCTTACTAACTTTTTGAATGTCCAATACAGATAACATATTAGTTTTGAATATTAACATGCTTGTCAGGTAATTAGATGGCGGATTCGTTTGTCTATTATCTACATATTATGAACAACAGCGAAAATAACCCTTAAGACCTTGCTTAAATCGTAACGGTGTAAAAACATTAACATTGAGTTCACGTTTGAAGAATATTAATTAAATGACTACCTATTTTGGGTATGGCATAGCAAAACTTTTGTGTATATTAAATAAAAGAGACGGCGTAAGGAAACTGCAATGTAATGAGATCTCGTGACCCCAAGTCCCCCAAACCTGTTTTCCTACGACCTATACCGTTATTATCTTAATGTTTCTTGGTCAGCCAATCAATAGCTCATTGCTTTCTGTTATTTGTAAAATCTCAATCTTCGTTAAACGAAGCATAGTTTCTGCATTTTTCTAATTCTTTTATACAAATGGCGAATATTTAGAGTAGATTTGAGGGCGAAATATAATTACTTACTGTAACTGTAACCTTTAGGGTAAAATTAAGTATAACTCTACGCCCGTAACCAGGAGTGGTGGGCAGAAATTATGGATTTCAATTTGGTGCGATCCTGGCACTTCTTTCGCTTCTTTTACACTCATATATTCTTTTACACTCATATATTCTTTTACACTCATATATTCTTTTACACTCATATATTCTTTTACACTCATACATGCTTGTCGGTCTCGGTGCTCCTTATATCGCTTTTCTTTAGAAAGTCAATATAACTTTTCTATCGCGTGCCCTACCAACATCTATATTTTGTATTGTACTGTTAGTAACAAAATATATACATATATAAAATACTGATCACAGTATTTAATAAATATAAAAACTCAGGTCCCCGTACATTATATATTTGATTTAATTAGGAGGACATATTTGTCGACTGCTTTGAAATTTACTCACCTCATTATATTATAACTGTAAACTTTCTACACGAAATAGTATAAATTTAAACGTACAGAAAACTTCATTACAGCACCATTTATGTTGGTGGAACGATGTGAGAGTTGGCAAACTTGAAATATCCGCACAGGCCATTAGACGGGACGCGAGGTCTTAACAGGTGAGCGTACACAAAGTTACAAACAACCAACGGAAAACAATCTATTGGCCGTTTTAACTTTGAGACCGCGCAGGAAACTCCGGTCGCCGGGAAAAGCTGTAGGTACTGCCTCGCTTCCTCTCAACGACCGCCTTATCTATGTACCATGAAATGTTATGTTCAGTTTGTTCATTTTGTAACTATTAATGTTGTTATCCATGGATCTTTTTTCCACATCAGTTATTTTGGCTATCATGGACAACACACTACATTGTAAAACAAGTTCTAGAAAGCGTTGATCTCATAAACGCTTATTAAAACAGAAAACTATCGTATTTTTCAGGATTGTTAAAGAATATGAAAACAAAATAAATCAACCTATAGAAAATTGTAATAATTTTACGTTAAATCATAGTTGAAACAATGCATCCACAATGTAAAGTTAATTATTATCGAAATACAGCAAATGGAACTGAAGCTCGCGCGAAATTAAAGTCCAATTAAAGCGCTTCAGTGACCACGTGGCTCGGCCGAGCCGGGGAATTGCGATAGTATTGATAAATTTATTTTTATTTCTACCGAAAAATCAGTTACGGTACAAGCCATCTAGGACACCAGATAAATAAACAGGAAACGTTAAGCACATTAAGCGTATGTAGTAATTTAAAAGCCGCGCGACTTCGTCAAAATCTGAAACTTTACAACTGAAAAATAACCTAGTGTCGCTCAATCGTTTACTCGATGGTTTATAGTAGAATAAGGTACACGATCAAGTGGTTCTTACTTTAAAAAAGAACACAATTAGCAATAAAGATCATCAATAGTCATACAAATTACGAATGCTGTATCTATTTCACTTAAAATCTTTGTGTTATCACTCCCAATCGAGTATTCAAAACATTACGAATATGACTTAAAAATATTCAAAACATAAATGGAAGTAATGTAAATTGTCATAATGTTCCACTCTTATTTCAATGATGAGAGTGGAAATACAGAAATAGAAATAAGATAGTATACAGTGGAAAGTGCATCAGTTTTCGTAATGGCATTCGTGTTCAGTATAAAAAAAAAACATTTTCATTGCTCTTTTTATATAAATAGTCAACTTTCTTTAGTTATAAAAGATTTTCTGGACCATAATTTGCGAAGCAGTTCTAGCTAAATATGAATCTACAAGTTTTACTCGGGCGAGCAGATTTCTTCGGGAAAATTAAACTTCAATACCAGCGAAATGAGCCACTTGTAATTCATGTTAAAAAGATGATTTTTTTTTCTAGTTGAATTTCGATTAAGGCTAAGTTATTCAGCCTTTTAATAGTACATATAATTTACCATAAGATTTATCTTAAGGCGCCAACAGCGTTTCCGCAAACGAAACGCAAAATTTCATTCATTTATTCCTAATAATAAATTTATTTATTTACCAATTTTTATTTACTGTACTATTCAATTATAAGCAATGTAAACTTAGTGTGTCTAATTATGTATCATAACTAATAGAATTTCCTTTTACCTACTTTACGATCCAAGTATCGACCTGTTAAAGTCTGGTGATAATGAAAAGTTTTATCTAATAGTGGCTAGATTGTAACCCAAAATCACTGTCATCAGTATATGTATGTTCCCTGTATTATGATGTTCTCACACACTAACAATTCTAAAACGTACTCAGCACAACAAATATAAAACCCATCTGAAGTATCTTTTTCGAATTTTTCAAATTCTTGTAAAAGGTAAATATATGTAAATCCAATTAGGACACGCTTTAGAAAAACAACGGCATAGGTAACAATAATAAGAAAATATGATGAAGATTTAATAATATGTAACTTTAATAATTTAAGAACCATTGCACTACACTAAAAGTGTAGAATGTGCCTAATGTTAGTTCTTCAAATCTACGTTACTCTCGTTGACAATTCATGCTACGAATTCTACTCATAACAACGAAAAAGATAGGAACTTGAAAACTCAATAAAGGGAGAGGGAACGAGATAAATAAGTTTATCCAGTTTCGTCCTCATGTTAACGGTTTGCCACGAAGTTTTCTCCTAATCACTTGACAATTTATTTAAAATATTTGAATTAAACTTTGGTACGAAGTACTTAAGTAAGACTTCTTAGATAAATGTAAAATAAAAATTTTATGAAGTAAATAATTTAGTAACTAAAAATATGTAGTAACTAACAAAATCTTATATGACATAGCTTTTGGCTGTGTACAGATTCTTTCAATCTTTTCAATCGTCGTCGCTGGCAATCTTTTCGTGTCATAGCAGTCTCGTTAACTCTGCATTCATACAGTTCTTCTAATCGAAAAGAGACGCAGTAGAAAGATCTTCCCATTTAAATTTGTTTTCTTTTTATTTCTTTAATCTTTATAACCGTTTTGGTGACATGCCAATGAAAGAGATAGTAATTTTAAGAAAACCAATTAAATTCATATTTACGTATTCGAATGTATATTGTCTACTTATTGTGAAAATGAGCAATCTTTTTGTGTACTTAATTACCAAATAAGCAATTTTAGGCCAATATTTTCTAAGGGTATTTTTTTATTATTTTAACGACTAAGAATTCAGTTGCATTTAAAGGAAATGGTAAAAACCAGGTTTCACAAGATTTATATTCCGATTCCTTGTCACCTTATTATGTATGTTCAAAGTTCAGTATTTTTTTTTTCTTTTGATGAAAATAATTTAGTTTCATTCGTAACATCTTTAAATAAAGTCTTAGAGTCTTAGTGTAGTTTTAATGAAAGAGAGAGATTACTCTTTATTTCTTAAAAGCTAGACTGTGACTCTTCGAAAGTTTCACAATTAGAAAATAAAAGAAGATAATCTATTGAAAAATATTAAAACAAAAACGGTCGTTCAACTTAGTAACCACACGTTAATCGTATAAACCTTCAACGTAACACAATTACCGTCCCGAGCTGCCGCGGTACTAAAATTATTTGTGCGAGAGGAAGGTCGCGGTACAAATTATCGCGACCTTTCCTTGATCAATATGAAATTACTCTTGACATACACACGCTCGCTCCGTTCGCGGGGAACAAATTGTATTACTTACGAAACAAAGGTCAACTTTTGACATTCAAACATGAAGCTTTTGCTATGAAACGTTAATATTTTAGCTAAGCTAGAAATCGAATTGAATCTAATATCCCGCTTGAAATAGAATTAATAGTCCATTTAAAATAAAGAATTACCTAAGATAGCAGCAGATGGGGTGAAGAAAAATGTTTTTTTTTTAAATTACACTGGGCGCATTGTGAAAGAACAACGAGAGTAATATTTCTGATGCAACGAAATGCGCGTGCACGAAATTACAGAAATTTCACAGAGTGAACATAGCTGCGAATATCAGTCAAATGACTATATTGTACATCGGCTAACTTCTCTCCTAAGGGACCCAAACTACCAACGTAGTAGTATGGTACAGGTTCGGCCTGTACCCTACTACCAGGTTGGTAATTTGGGTAGAAGTAGTGGGTAGTTCATACGTGTAAAGCGTTTTCATTAGTATTTAGCTTATTTCAGTATTTAAAAAAAATTATAATTAGTTATTTGTATTAAATTAAAATTTATTTTAATTTAATTAGTTTAGTTTACTTTAATTATTTTAATAATACACATTATGTTTATAATATACATATATATTAAATTATATTAATATAACACATTAATATTTATATATTTAAGTCGTTCGGAACATTACTTTGTAATAAGACGTAAAACAACCCTTAAAAATATGGCTGCTGAAAATGTGCCAATTTTTACAACAATTTCTATTCCTATTTCTTTTTCTTGCACGTATACTCCGAAACTAAGCCAAATCCGATCGTCTCGGCTGTCGTCTCGTATCGATAAAGAGGATCGTGCTGCAGATTTTCTCACTTGGGAAATGTTTCTTTTGTGACTGAATTACGTTTTTAATAGACGTCTGTATGAGTTGTTAGTTTCTATTTTTATGCCTGCCTCTGGTACATGTTTATTTCATGTAATTGGAACTATGATAGATATATACAGGCATTGTGTAGCACCAATTCTCTCTAAGAACTACAGAACAGATGACCTTGTCACCATGAGATAGAAAAATAATGAAGGTTGGAATATTTTTAAAAATAAAAGAGTATTACTCCCATGATTAGGTACTCATTACAATCGACATATAACAACATATTATAAGAACAGGTTTATTTTTAAACCGTTTTGTGCAAACTGATAACACTCAAGAAGTATTTATATAAAACTGATGATCGTAATATATTTAATTAAATATATTATATATATATATATAACATATAACAGATTTAATGCATACACATTTACCATTGTCCATATATCCATAGCTGTAGGTTAACTCTTAACAATCTTTCTAAAATACAACGACAGTGTATTCCACGAGGCGTATTCGTCAGTATTCAACTTGTTCTTTCTTGCGGTCTTTATTCCGTCTGACGTCATTTCACGCCATGCACACGTGCTTGTTACGTATTCCTCTTCAAATCAACGTTCTCTAACAACTCGTATTTTCTATTGAGGGAAAATTATTTCATCTGCTTCTACCTACAATTCTACAAATCTTTCCACAATGCATTTTAAATTTATGACGTCGTTATTTGCTTATTCTGGTCACCTACAAGAATCTGTAATACTATATGGATTACTACAACTTACCTTCCTTATGGCCAGATGTCAAAGTGAGATCCGTGGCTAGCAGTACCTAGAATGGTACTGCTAGCCTCGGACTGAACGGAAGCAGAATGTTAATAGTGAAATAAAAAAAAAGTGTTATGCTAAGATTTACCATTTCAACACCAATAGATCTCAACCTTATTCTCCTACGATTCTGTTACAATGGTTTCTTATTGAATTGTTGCAGTTGCGCTGTTATTTATTTGTCGTTTTACTTTTCACTTTTGTCATAATTTGCCAGTGGTAAAACATTATGACACTATTCAAAAAGGCAGAACTGAGGGTTTGTTCGTCTTGCGTCTTTGGTAACAATGTAAGACGATATCAATAATGGGTTAGTCAGAAAAATAAGAAACTTGGTTAGTTTCTTCATTGACATGTAATTATCTGTTCCAGGTGACACGGATGAACATGGCCTGCCGAAAGATAAGGACAAGGGATATGACACTAATCTCTACCTTTATCACGTAAGTAACTTTGATATTTATTTATAATTTATTAAATTCCAACTATTTCTTTTGTGATCTATTAAACACTGTACAATTTAAATATAACTGAACTATTTAAAAAATAAAATAAAATCCTTATGAGTCTTACTTTAATATATGTTTTAATACTTCGAAAGTTGTACAATATATGCAAAATTTCAGAATCTTTAAAAACATTTTTACACCCTGGCATTCCTAGGATAGATAGATGGAAACATATAGTATAGGTTACTCTCTGATTGAAGAGCTTTCTAGAAGGGAGAGAATCTTTAAAATGGTTTCATTACTTTTTGAGTTAATCGTTAATAAACAAACAATTAAATCTTTTCACAATAAATATAGATTTTTTTACAACGAAACATACTCTCAAGCTGTAATAAAGTTTGTACCATAACAATAAAAACACAATATCTAAATGTGGTAAAGCATTGGCTTGCGGAAGGGGAAGAAACTTCTGGTTGTTGTCTTTTGTTTGTCGCACTACAATGTGTCGCGAAATGAACTCACAAACGCCGACTCTGTCATGCTTGCTTGTGTCGTGCGTATAAGTGGGCTAAGAATGTCGCATTTCGTTTGGATAACGCTAGTGTGTTAGAATTAAACAAAAATACTTTTGTCTTATTATAAACTTACTTAAATTAAAAAAAACAAAACGTATTTTATTACGAGCCCTAATAAAAAAAATGTGAATATGAATTGAATGTTGGTAACCATGAAATATCTTGCATTAAATCTTGCATCAGCATAAAAATGATGACATACAGTTCGGAACATATATGAATATGTATGTATATACAATTGAAAAAGTATGAATAACAAATACACATACAATGTAACTGCTTGAGTATAAGGTTTAAAAATTACGATTATACTTTCTAAACCGATGATCCCCTGAACCCGGCTTGAAATTGTTGAATATGGAAAGAATAGGATAGGAAAATTTTGCTAATCCAGTCCTATCCAGCAGTGGACATGTTCATGATAAATAATTAAAGATGGCAGTCCCAAACACGACGTCGGCTAATTTTCGCTAAGATAAAAATAACTCATGCATACTTTGCGTCCTTAACTCATAATACAGTTTTGTAACATTTCGAGACTACACTACAGATAAGTAATGCAGTGGGAGTGAACCCCCCCCTCTCCCCTCTCCCCCTCTCCCCCTCTCGCCCTATTTCATCCTTACGTCATACTCTGACGTTAACTTTGATCTGGATTGACATAATATTGTTCACTTCACATACAGCGGACGCTCAAACTCTCAAACTCTCAAGAATTACGAGCTGACTTATTTATCCTTACTCTATGACAGATTCTAAGCCAATTTCTCAGATAGCAAAAACACTACAAACAAATCTTTATCTTAATAAATTTCCAGGAACATATACATAAATAGTAGATAAAGACATTAATATTAATATACTATTGTTACTAATATGGCGGTTTAAAAGAAATAGATAAGATGGCGCTTTTTGTTCTCAAGTAAGTAAAATATTTTTATTTTCAAGTAAGAAGATTCCTTGCAGAACTTCCAAAGAATGTATTAGGTGTATAATTTAATTTTTACGGATTTTTAAGTAGTTTTTTTAATTATAAAAAATAATTACAACAAACTTAATCTTGGAAATATTATCCATCGTGCTCTATGACCTTGCGCCATCTATCAGGTAGCATACGGAGGCATCCGTGATAGATGGCGCGACGTTTTTGCAAGTTTCAATCAATTTTAGCAAAGCAATTTTAGCAAAGCAAAGCAATTTTATCGCATCGAAGCCTGCAAAAAGAAACTTGCAGGCTTCGATGCGATAAAATCATCGACGAATTTACGCACATCATTCAGCGTTTTGAACTGTTTATCTTCTAAACCGTGCTGCATTGA
>DWLR01001055.1:0-20240 GCA_018246295.1 Papilio alexanor hazarajatica
TCGAACTTGCAAACACGCGTCGACTGCTGTGTTACTTTGCTCAACCGACACAATAATGAAGGGATTTTAAATCGAATTATTACTTGTTTTGATTTTTTTATTACGTTCGTATTGAAGTAATGAATTTTTGTTTTTGCGATCAAATATGCTAGCACTTTATGTTGTGATAAATTGGAACGTTGTCTTAGAAAGTTGGAATAAAAAATAATATAGTCTAAAAATTTGAGCTGTCTCCATTTCTCTTCCACAGAAAATTTAAATATACCAAATGTCATACTCCTCCGTGCTAGCATTATTTATTAAAATGTTCACATATCAATTTATTTATGGAATATTACGTTTTTACTCTGTATACGTTCGACTCTACGACAACTAACATAGAGTATACCCCTTTTCACTGAAAGAACACTGATGCTTTGTTTCTATTGATAGATACAAAATTTGATCGATGGTATAAATTATACGCAAAGGTTGGTCGACGAAATTAAATTGCTTCGGCTAATGTGAGCACTGATGAGGATCAATAAATGATGTCTAATGCATGTATAATGTATTTAAATTTATTGATTATAAAACTTAAGCACTTATACCTCTTCAATTCGAATAAAATATTTTTAAGTTATAGAGAACATGCGAATAGATTAAGTGTCCAAAAGGGAAATGAAATGTCATCGTTTGATTTTAATCGCAGTAAATTGTTCTCGCGCCATTACCTTTTCCATTTTCAAAAGTAATCTTTGTTAAATTAAAAATGTTTTCGGATATTATAATATTTGTAATTCATTCATGTGTTTTTTGGAGTTGTTGCTTTTGGATTAAGAAATATATAATAAAACTAGCCGTTGCTCGCGGTTTCGCATGCATTTTGTTTAACTTCAGATTATAGGTAACAGTTTTTATTTTCAAAACATATAACCATGACAACGAATACTGTAATGGTTACAACATCCCTTAGGTTAACTTCATAGTTTCATCCTTTAGTTTTTTTAGGAAAAAAATAAACACAAAAACACACAACAATGTGCGTGTAAGATTTCATGATGATCGGTTGAGTCTTTAAGATGTCAATAGGTAGGTGACAAAGATACAATCTTACATTCTCATTTATAATGTCAATGTAATAATGTACCTACTAAGAAAGTGCATTCGTAGTAGTTAATTGAATTCATTTCTATCCGCGGCTCGCACGCGTTCGTTTCTGATGTTCCTCGCCGAAAATATTGTAATTTGATTTCGCGTGGAATGGACAATATGTCAAAAAGTTGTTATTGTCAAAACACGCTGTGGACTGTCGAACGCGCGCAGTTAAAATAGTCGTTAATGCATGTAGCACATAGCCGAGAAAGCGAATTGGAACCGAAGAAAAAGTTACTTCTATAGTACAATAAGACACGAAAACGAAGCGAAAACAGACCGCAGAGTTTACTTCATATTAGATTTGATTTCGCGTAGTGAAACGGACCAAATCGATGCCAGTTTCATATCAAACTTCCCTTTCGCTTCGATTCCGGTTGTCAAGCGCGGCTGTTTGCTACAGGGCTAAGTTTTATGAAATTTCCAATTTTTACACAATTACTTAATGTTTATGTTACATAGGAATATTCTAATATGTATTAGACTGTTAAAAATTTGAATTAAATCGTTAAAGTAGTTCTCAAGTTATGGCGTGACCAAAGGAAATAAACGGATACCTGAAATAAATTAAATAGTTTCCTTATATACTATCTAATATGCATATACCTTGTTAAGCACAGTGCAGCGTTAGAAACCAGATAGATATTCTCGTATACTGATATATAGAATCGTCAACTGAAATGTAAATGTGATTATGTCGGAACGATACGCTCAACCTCCTACTGAACCGGACCGAAATAAAATGAAGAGCTTCCAAAACTTTTGTTACTATTGTTATCAATGTCTTGTTAACAATCATAGCTTCTATCATTTCAATTCCCGTGTAATTTTGAAAGACAATATAACGTGATTAATGTAGAAATTTTAAATAAATGTAAGGTATATTTCAAATACACACTTTAATTGAAAAAAATCTGTCCAAATAAAATTAGGAAGACAATTCGACAATTGCTTTCTTTTGTTAATGGAAATCATTTTTACATTTCAACCCTTTTGGCAATTTTTACCGTCATTAATTTGAACGCCTTTGAGGAAAGAACAATGCTACTTATTGTAACGTGAATGTTATTCTCAGAACAGATTTTAATCATAGGAGAGACTGAGTTATGAAATGATACGAGAAAAGTTGTTCAATTATTTTTATCCTCTAAATTAAAAAGAAAGAATGTTATGACAAGTATTATTTTAACTGTGGTCATTAGTTCGCAGAATTTTTATTTAACCCATTCAGGAGACCCAATTTCCATTTGACACAGTTTTCACACATATCCCAAATTATATTAGAAAACCCTGATAATGACACAGTATGATGACGTCAGCTCTTTTATAGTCATATTTTCAAGTTTTAATTGGTTGCCAAAGCGTTTATGAATCTTTTCCCGACAATTCTTTAATGCATTCATCGTTAAAAGCACTTTAAATAATGGATGTACGATATACTCTTTTCAATCCGAGTTTTCGTAACCCCTTTAAATAAAAGTAAGCATTATATTTCATTAATATTTTCAACACGAATTCTGGGCTTGCACATCATTTAATATACATTTATAAAATGATATTTTAATTCGTTTATGCTAAATGGAATTGACAAAGATATCTATCTTATCAAAAAACTCAAAAGTGACAGAGGGTAAGCCTATTGTCCTCATATCAATTGTCCTTACATATTAACCTTATATCAATTGTTAACTTTATGTCACTGAGTGTTTTTTGTAATAATAATTGAATAATTTTATTTTTATGATTACTAAAATCGCATTAAAATTATATTTTTTTTTGTTCGACAGCTGACTTGCGATCGCAAGCGTATATAAGTTATTATGGTATTTTAAAGTTTCAACAAATAACAATAATATAGATAAATATAACATACAGTTACACCATTAAATAACTTTTAACAAACGTTGATGTGGATTTTGAAAGTTATAAGTTTGACGTAGGATGTGTGCGTAGTACTTTTGTTGAATTGATTTTTTTTTAATAATAATACGTTTATGGCACAAAAATAAAATTCAGGTAAAATATAAATGTTAATCCAACTTTTATTATAATTGAAAAAGTAATGGCAAAAGTATAATTACGGCGACAGAATCAAGCTAGGCCAATTTAATTTCCTTTGTTAGTGTAATTTCTTTCATATTTTAACCCTTTCAACGATTTTTACCGTCATAAATTTAATCGCTATTGAGGAAAAGAACAATTTAGAAATAATAAAATTAATTTCATAAATTTGTTTGAATTGAATTAAATTGATAAGTTAATAGTAGGGTCTTACGAACATCTGCATTTGTGTTTCTGTTTTTTTAGTTTTATGGTAGAGTCCGCAACAATAACATATGATATTGACCGATGGAATACCACGACCTCACAGAAGACAGGCGTGATGTAGAAGTTTTCTGCGTTTTCTTCTGATGAGTGAGGTGCTGCAGGTCCAATTTTAGTCCTCTTCCCCTTCCCAATCTTTTCTTATAAGGAAATAATGGGAAGGGGAAATGAATTTGATGGACGGGGAATGGATAGGAAAAGGAAATATGCTTTTTATCTGTTTATCCTCCCCTCTCTCCATTAAAGGTAGGCAACGCATCTGCAACTCATTAGCTTGTTGCAGATGCCTATCGGTAGCGGTCATTATTTTGAAACAAAATAAAAATCACAACAAATCTCTCCACAACCACAATTATACTAAATGTGACACTGACAATACTGACAAGTCGCGTCAAAATTGCTTTAATCTAGTGTTGTACTATGACAAACATTGGTATAAAAAGGGAAAATGTAACGTGTTTCTTATTAATACAATTGAATATAATCCACTTCAAACGGCTAGCAAGATTTAATGCTTAAAACTTTGAGTCTGGAAAAATATTTTAAGTTAACATCATTGATTTTTATTAGTGTGGTTAACATTTTGTAAGCGATTACTTAGTTGTTATATGGTTTTGGAATTAGTATTACAGTTTTATACTTTGTTACTGTAACAGTTTGCTATTGCTTTTAGTCTTATTTTATAATTTTAAATGCTTAAGACCAATGGAGATCTGTATTACCTAATACTTGCGCAAAAGGTGGATGGGATTATGGACTTACCACCGTTAGTTTAATAAGTCCATGTCCATTAAGTTGGGGTACGTAGAACGGTAGTAGGTAATACGAAATGACCGGTATCTGCTTGTTTGCCACCATCTCCCATTAAAAAAGTTTACACCTTCTACGCGCAATCAGTTCATGTTATTGGTTTGGGATTTTACTAATCTCTAGTGTCGCAATTACTTATCTGTGCTTCATTATTGTATAGATCATGAAACCATTAAAATAGCAGAATTGAGATCCTGATGAGTTGCTTTTTCTGAAACCTAACGTTTATAATATCGTATCGTAAACACATACTTAAGAAAATATATTTCTACGATGTAGCACGTCACTTTTTATTTAATTTTTGGTGTTTTGTGACCGAAAATAAATTTAAGGGAAACTTTTGAAGAACACACTAAAATCAAGAAACTATTTGTTATAGTTTATCATAGCTTTAGGTAAATTTAATTTATGTAATAAATCTTAAATCGACGACTATGGTTAATTTTTTTACGTGATAAAGAACAATAACAATGTTGGCACGATGAATACAAAATGAATTTAGTTCTCCTGAATAACAATGATGAGATTAATTGACACCATTATTAACTCGTAACTAGGACGAATTTAGGCTATGAAAGTTATTGCTTTGGTACATATTGTGAACCAACAACGGTTGACAATAAATTATACCTGTGTTAAATTCAAATCATTAAGACGATTGATTGATACCACAACTTTTCTTATTGAAAGATAAATAATAAAGAAGGAAATGATAGCATTTCCTTTTTACTTGTGGCGTTGTAAATTATTTATCTTCTCTATAGTAATATTTTAATCTATACATATAATAAAATCGTAACTGATCGGTGTCTGTACATACAAAATAGATTAGCTGAGCTTATTATAATTGTAGCTTAAATTTATTGATATTAAATACCCCCTGTAATAGTTTTAATACAGGGGGTATTTAGCAATGCTATAGAACTCAAAACAACGATTTTTAAAGTTCTGGTCTGTTTGTGTGTAAGTTTGTGCGCGCTACTCTCAGAAACGGCTTAACCGATTTGGATGCGGTTTTCATTAATATATTGTAATTAGCTCCAATCTTGAGAGTTACGTGTTTGTTTCATCTAAATCAGTGTATATATAAAAAATTGTATCAATTTAAAGCGTTACGTTAAACATTTCTTCAGAAAAATGCTATAAAATAACTGTTCATTGAATTTTAAGTTTACTATATATGATATTCTATAAATGATTATGGTTCAAGATAATAGAAAGTTAAAAATAGACATTTTGAAATTGCTAATGTAACTGGACCTTCAATCTATATTGCCTAATCGGCTGATCATGGTTCTACTTAGGCTGGTCGTTTTGGTTGACGGGATTTCATCACAAAGCGGGCGAAAAATTTGCTTTTTATATTTATTAATAATAATTAATAAAAAAGTAATCTAATTTAATTTACAATGTTGCTTAGGTTAGGTCCCTAGATGGCATAAAATAATAAAAAATAGAATTCGGTAAATTTAAAAATTAATATTCACTCCTATTATCAGGATTTTCAAAATGTGTTCTTTTTTATTCTTCAAAAGTAATAAAGTATCCCTGGATAATCTTAATCTTTTAAGAAGTCTATTACATATTGCGTAAAAAAATGCCATCTCACTAAAAGAATGTGGCGATTTAAGTAAAATTTTACTAGTTATTTAATCAACTGTATAATAATGCAACATATGAACCGTCACTTAGCTCTAAAAGGTCAAATATCGAGTCCTTATCTTTTAAGCGCGTCCAAAGATTTTAGGTGACATTTTGGCAGTGATTAAACTGAAACTTAAATTTCACTTAAATTACTTTACGGGCTCCTTAAATCTATTAGTCGATGACAAAAATGGGCGTAATTCAAGATAACTGTCTCTTTTTTGTTATGCACTTTGTAAGGTTCTGCTTGTGTTTTTTTATGGCAATAAAATGGTTATTTATTTTATTTTTTATTTATTTAGGCTAGGTAATACTTAATTAAAAAAGAACTGAATATATGTTAGTTACTTTTTCTTTCTTCGTAATCACTACTAATATTATAAGTACGAAATTAGCTCTGTCTGTCTGTCTGTGACGCTTTTACGCCTAAATCACTAAACCGATTTTGATAAAGTTTAGTAAAACGATAGATTTGACATTGGGCAAGGAAATATGCTACATTATATTGCAAAAAAAAGAGTTGAAGGGGTAAAAGGAGGGGTTTTGTAAAACCTACTTAACCGATCATCATTAAACTTTATGAATAGTATTTATTACAAAAAAAAAATACAGAGGATAAAAAAGATGTTTGTCATCAGGTAACTCCACAACAGCTGAACAGATCTGGAAGAAATTTGGCACAGAGATACATTGTAGTTTGGAACATCACTTAGGCTTTTATCCTGGAAAAATGTACGGTTTCCGTGGAACTTTTTTCATGCAGATATATGTATATGTTTACATATAGATACATCAATATTGAATTCCACGCGGACGAAGTCGTGGGTAACAGCTAGTACAGAATATATGGCTTGTTTAAATCAAAACCAACAAAAACAATAGCAGTGATGATAACTCACATTTAACAACGTCGAACACAAAATATGGTTTTAAGAAAAACATAATATTTATAGCCATTGGCTAGATTACATCACTCTATTGGTCATTCGTTGCTTTAACTTCGTGTTATGCGTTTGAGTGCTCTTTTATGTTTGCTGATACCTACTGACCTGGCTTTTGTTTTTTGGTACTCTGTTTTGCTTTGCGATTTGAATTGTGTTTTTTTCTAACTTTATGCAACGTTTTTAGGATTTTCATATTTCTTACGATAAAAATGTACGCAGATCATAATAACAAAAAATTTAATTTGGCTGACGTCAAACTTTTAGAGGAAGCCTTGTCGAGAATTGGATCCATAGAGTGGCAGAGGTGCATCGACTACGTTATAAAAGAATTAGATGTTGTATTATAAAAGAATGAGAAGAACAGATGTGAAATGGCCTTAGACAGCAATATCGATCGATGTATTTACCGATAATTTAAAAGAACCATTTATCATACACATGCTAGAAAATGAATCAACAAGTGAAGACGATTTATCGGAATAAGCGATATCAAAGTATCGCTAATTCTGGTATTTGTTCTTCACTTGTTGGTATTTTAGAATAACAGAAAAGTACACTTGTGTATGGTAAATGGTTTTTAAAATGTGTTTAAATTAAATGATTTAAACACATTTTAAAAATTCATTAAATAATGAAATATACTTTTTCTCTATAAATTGTTTAAATATATATTTGTAGTAACTTTTTAAATATTGTTTAAAGTCGTAAAATTAATTTACAGTATTCTCTACGTACATCATTCGTTTCGTTCGCTTAAATGGTAACATCACTAAAATAGCGTTATTATAGTGTTGTTATCATTTTTTAGTAAGTGATGTTTGTTTGTTTATACAATTTGGAGATTGGTTTGTAACAAACGATTGATACGTACATGGCGGATTAAAAGTTTTATAACATTAAATAGTACAGTATAGTATATTAGTCATTAATATAAACAAATTTTATTCATCAGGAATTGATAACTGTGTTTAAAATTTATGAATTGCGATTTTATTTTTGAGTTAAGTACTTCATGTTAAGTTTAATTTATTTTTACACTGTTGTAACTTGTACTTGTAGACACAAATTCAAAATCTCAAAAACGAAATCGACTTTGTATAATCCTTCCCTTTTTTTAATAACCAATATCGGTTGCCATGGTAATTTTGGTGTTAACAATAAGAACTTTTTGACACATGATACCTATTATCAAAAATAATATACGCGGAATCAAATTACAAAATAAATTCCTAGAAAAATAAGAAGCGAACGCGTGCGAAGCTGCAAACCTAGTTATATTTATAAGTCATTTATATCTACTCTACGTCTCGTTACAAGTCCATTATCTCATGTGTGACTTAATTTCGTTATTGCTACTGATTTGACGTATGACAAATGTTGACAGATGACTTTAATAAGACCAAAAGTCGCATTGGAGATGGTCCAGTTATACCTAACATAAATTCTGATACTACCATTGGGCGAAAAAGTCGTAAAGGATTTTTTTTTTATTCAAGAAGGTGGCAAACGAGCAAGCGGTCATCTAAGTGACCGTTACCCAAAGATATCTGCAACAAGCATTTGCGAGTTGCAGATGTGTTACCTACCTTTAATAGACAGAGAAGGGGATGGACAGAAAAATGAACATTACCTTCTCCAATCTATCCTCTTTCCCGTCATATCCTCCTTCTCTTCCCATCATTTCCTTATTAGAAAAGGATGGGAAAGGTAAGAGGACTAAAATTAGGCCTCCGGAACTTCACTCCTCAAACGCAGAAAATTTCTACTTCACGCCTGTCTTCTGTGAGGTCGTGGCATTTCACCGGTCGAGCGGCCCATTCGTGCAACAAATGTTATTGTTGCGCATTCTACCACTGTAAAATTTAGTTTTAATTTTACTTAGTTTTGTTTACTTGTTTTGTGGTAATTGTTAGAAAGGTACCACTATTGCAGAACTAAAGGGCTGTTAATTACTATTATTATTAAGAGTTACTCCTTCAAATGAGTATACTTTTGTAATTCTTAAAAAATAAAAAACTGTAACAAAGCACGCGCCAGAATGTTCTTCCTTTGTTTTTATTCTTGTTTAAAAGTCTAAGCCAACTTCGTTTAAGTTTACTTTAGTGTTACATTAAGTATTCATTCTAGGATTTTATCAAGAATTCGTAGGCAAATCGGGCTTTTATATTTGATATTACCGCAGCGCCTTTTATAGCGCTGTCTGTTTGTTTATCACTTAGTCGTCTGGAACTCACAAATCGTGATAAATCAAGGAATCTAAAGAATATTCAGGGTTTATCATTGTTTACTTTTTTATTTTCAAAATAACTGAAGACATAAAACTAAATAATATGTAGATGCAAAGATTTTTCAATAAAGCATTAAGCAGCAAAGTATTAAATTCATTTTAAGTATATTCTGTTGTTGTTCGTATTCGACGTTGTTCAAGTGTAAGTGCATATTTAAATATTCGTTCATCTCAGCCTATGATCGTCCACTGCTGGACAAAGGCCTCCTCCATTGATCGCATCATTGGGGGAAACATAATCGCACGCTTGGCGATCGCAGATTGTTCCACCGTACTAAGAAAAGGACGCTGCTGCCCGTCCTCCGGTGGTCTTAACATCCAGACACAAGACGAACAGATATGTTTATGTACACAAATGTTTGTCCTGGTAGGTGGAAATTGAACCCACCTGCGGCGTGAAAGGCAAGCATCTTACCATCCAACCGATCCGTCTTTTAAATATTGAACGTATAATAAATAAACATGTTACTTTTAGAAAATGTACCATTTGAATAATGTAAGATTTCTCAAAACGGTTTAATAGTATCTAAATGTATCTATACTAATATTATAAAGAGAAAAGGCAAAACTATTTTTTTTTTCACCAATATGAAGCTCTTTTCTATGAATGAGTAACTTAAGCTATATTTTATTTGTCTATCTATCTATGTGGGCGAATTGCCAGTCCTTTATAAATCTGTCTGTCAGATTATGAAGACCGTTAGTTCATAATCACAGTAGCGAAAATACAAACTTATGGCAAATTGTGTATTTTGTACCAAGACGTCAGTCAAACGGAACACTTTTGCCTACCCTTGATCTTTTAGTGTTATGAGCATGAGTCAGTTCTTATTAATGTTTATTTATATGGAATACTAAACAGTTGTAAAATATTCATTAAAACGTTTGTTTTTTAATTTTTCAACATTCATAACGCAAAATATTGCGTTCATATTATTAATTTTTGGAGTAATATTCCAAATAATAATTTGAAATATGTACAACTCCAAAATAAATCTAAAGTGTTTTCAGTGAAATTAATTTTGTCGTTTTCTCGCGTTGCTGGGACTCTTAATTGATATCAGTTTTATCTTATTATTCTAGGTATTACGCAAACAGAGAAAAGCAACCCCAGATTCTATAAATGATAAATGAAATATATTTTGACATGACGAAAATAATATTTTGATACAATACAGAATTAGTATTAATCTTATTATCTAGCTAAGAGATAACATAATGCTTGCGATATATTATCCAACGGAGAGTAATTTCTACCGACTACACTAAGACGAGTGTTTCGAAGAATTGCTTGGACTGTTCGTGCCGTGCGCTTTTCGCGGATGTTCCTGCCTCCCACAGCCGCGTTGGGATATAATCTGTCTCCAGCATTTTTTCCAAACCAATACGACTTAGGGATCTTTAAGAAGAGAGCGTACTCTTCCCTTAAAGGCCAGAAACGCATCTACAGTTCCTCTCGTATTGCGGACGTTCGTGAGCGTCAGATCACTTGATGTCATGCGACCCGCAACTCGTTTGCCCCTAATTCTCTCAAAAAATATTACGAAATTGATATGAAGGTTAATCATACCATATAAGCTTGGATAATATGAATGTTGAATAGATGAAACAAGCATGTCAGTGGCACGAAAAATGGAAATCCGTTTTACAGCCAGGTTCCTCTTTTATAGTGTAGAATGTAAACTGACAACCAACTCATCGGCCTCGCTCGGTTAGAGGGAAAGATAAATAAAAAAATATAGGCTGTGTTTCTCGTTGATAGCAGAGATTTCTATTGGCGAATATTTTTTTTAAATGACTTCAGTTATATTTTGAATACAACACGGACAACCAAATCTTTACTCTTTGTTATATTGTTATAGATTATACAATTAAATAGAGGTTAATAATATACTATAGGTGTTTGTATAACTGATGAGATTACGTATAATTAGATTCATAATGGGGTTTTTACCCGTTTTACATGAAATACATGTTTTTTTAGCCTTTTCAACATTATAATGTGCCATAGAAATGTACTATAATTGCCACGCTTGACGGGCTGCTTAGCGATCGAAATATGTTCCACCGTACTAAGAAAAGGACAATGCTGCCTATCCTACAGTGGTCTTTATCCATACACAAGACAAACAGACATGTTTATCATACAAATGTTTATCCTGTGTGTTGGAATTGAACCCACGACCTGCGGCGTTAAATGCAAGCATCTTACAAATCGCGCCATCCGGTTCGTTCGTTACGTCCGTTGTTTATATTGCTGATGAATTAATTACAAATAATATGTTATAACAGAATTGTCAACATTAATTTTTACGGAAAATCTGCAATAAAAATATATAGTTACAATATACTTAAAACTTTTTTCTAAAACTTTCGTAATAAAAAAAAAGACTAAAAAATTTGGAGACTAAATTTAACTTTATTACTTTTTTTAGTTGCGAAATCGATTAACTGCACCAAGCATCTAAAAATTGTAACATTGCTGATGATTAGGTTTTAGCTATTCTTTCTTCTTGATTTTATATACCATTAGATGAAGCTATATCTGTATGTATGCATTCTACAAAGTATATTTGAATTTATATTATAAAGGGAATGTTAAAAAACAATGAACATTATTTTATCGCATTTCTCAATTTTTTGTTTTACGGAGTTAATCAATTTGCGCATTGAAATATATTTATTTTACGTCTATTACAATATAATTTTTTAAAAAAATTAAATAAAGGTAAATAAAAGTAAAAGTTCGATTTGTGTTGCTCTGTAAAAGAGTACATTGTAATTCAACAGCAAAATAAGGTTTATATTTTTTTAATAACATTATTTTCAAATTTAAATTTATAATTAAAAAAAATATTTATAACCAATTAACCTTTGTATTTTTGTTACATCAGTAAGGTCACCTTAACACTGTCCTTATTTACATCTTTTTCTCTCTACTCACAGTAACATAATTTTTATATGAATTATTGATTTCATGAAATTTACAATGTCCCTCTCTGTTTTATATACTGACCACTGCGATAGTCATCGCTTGCGGTTACAGTTGCCGGAATCTATCTATGTCATTTTTTGGGTCTCTCTCCGGCTATTAAGCGGGACCCGGGGGAACATTCGATCCTGGTCTTTCGCAATTAATCTACGTTTCGCCCCACATACTGGAGTACTGCAGTTCTTTTAGTGTTATTGTTTTTTTCGAGGTTGCCGAATTTCTTTTAATTGTAATACTCGGAGCATTACAATTAATCTGAAAAATGATCTGACATCGAGGTAGATTTTTCCGGTACCTTCCTTATAAGAATCGCGCAGTACAGCAGCAAGATAAATAGCGAAGAGAGTAGGGGCCATAACACAACCTTGCCTGGCACCGCTTGTAACTGGAAAGTTTTCCGTAAGGTCACTTTCATGTTTTACTCGAACTGTCATACCATCATGGAATTGACGTACAATATTTAGGAATTTTCCAGGACAGCCCACCTTTTGAAGGACAACTCACAGAGCAGATCTCGGTACTGTAAGAAGCCGATCACAGAGATCGATACTTTTGACATGTCTGTGATAAGAGCCTGTGCGTATAATTTTTATATTACAAATAAAGAGTTGCCCTCAGCAGAAAGGCTTCGGAAAAAGTTAAAAGAAGACATTAACTTTAATGGATATGAGCGCAGTCCGCGCAGATTTTTGTTAGGTATTTTAATTGTCGTCAACTCAATTTTAGTATTTTTTGTAGTAAATTTTTTAACCTTTAATTGTATGTGTTTTATTTATTTCACCAGAATATTTACGAATTCTTCTCTACTTTCTTTAACTTTTTCTAAACAGATATGTTTAAAAATAAATTATATCTATAACGATAGAATAATAAAAGAAATAGAAGGGAGCACTTTTCCCTATGTATATATGCTTAACTAACTTATCACCACTACGCCACGATGTAGCCAAATAACGTACCCGGCACTATACTGAAACAAAATACATTGACTTCAATGTATTGTTCCAGTCCTTTTGTCATTCCTCGTATTGTTTCGAAGCGTAGACCGCATTATATTGTATAAAACGTTTTTTTCTCTCCATTGATTCCAATATATTAAATTTCTAGTATTTAAAAATACTGTGTTGTAAAAAATTAAGTAAAATTAAGGCATGGATGCAGAACAAAACACGGTAAGGACTGTTTTTTTATGATCTTTCAATATAAGGATTTCAATTTATTTTGTGTATGTTATCAAAAATAATATCGGGGCTACGTTTTTCCTGTAAGTTAATTAGCTTTAACGGACGATTCCTAAATAAACAAGATTTGAAAATAACGATGGATTACTTTTTGTTTATCTTACATAAAAGGAGGTCGACAAAACGTTCAAAGAAAGAAGTTTTTCTTTCTTTCTATAAATGGCATCAATATAATTAACGAACACCATTAACTCTTAACAAGGTTGTTGCTTTGCAAATAAAAAGGTTGGGAGATAATTAAAGGGGATAAAAAGATTCCGTATTTATAGAACTATTATTATGAGCGGTAGTTACAAGAAGACTTAACGAAAATATAAAAGGTATTTTAAAAGCACTTGTAAAAAATGCCTTATGGAAGCTTCGTCCCGACTTTGAAATTCTTTATTTTACATTATATTGTTACCTTATCAATGTCTGTTATGGACACAGTTGTAGAGCCTGCAACTACACATCTGTTCATAGGATGTTCATGAAAGTTCATAGGATTTTTTCCAGCAAATTTGTTTTTAGAACTTTTGTTTGTAAGAAATTATAAGACTAGCTGCGAAGAAAGATTGTACTTTTGAATTTTTATATTGCTAATTATATCTACCTACTCTTCCAGTTCTTGCGGATGTCAATAGCATCAGCAAATAAGCAAGATCAGCTGATCTTGCTTGTTTGCTAAGTTTTATTATGGTAAGACCATGCATTATGAGCATGCATGCTCGATGTGTATCGAAAAATTAAATTTTCCGACAGGCGTGTCACTTAGTGACTAAACAATTAATAAATGTTTTCTTTCCAGTTAACCTCCTCATTTATTTCAATCTCCTTTAATTTTACATATTAATGAACATGTAATAATTCGATGGTAGTTTTCTTTTTCGCACAAATGCCTGTTCGATGTTGCCCGGAAATAGGTCACAAGTAAGTCACAATATATTAATGTCATTTGTTGAACTTTGCAAGGCGTGCTTTAATGTAAAGGCTACACTTAATGAACCGTATGGAAAATACGAGCATCGTCAATTATAATTTATTTAATGCTAAAATATAGAAGTTACGCTTATAGTAACTTATTTAATTTAGTAGTGGTTAATATCACCAAATTGAGATCCGTATTCTCTGCGTACCCCTCTGGGCTACCACCGTGAGTACATATTTATCAGTCGTTAATGTGGGTTCTGTATTGAACGATTTTTGTATGAAAGGAAGATAATATAATTTATAAATTATGAAGATTACATAGTTCACATTTTCTTTTTCGCTACATTGCACAATGAAACTGACAATGCGAAGAAAGATTTAATATTATGTGTCCGCTCTGTGTTTCATTTCTAATACCTCGCGGAGTGGATTTCAACGAGGAATGTTTTCTTTTGAACATTTTATATTTCTGATAAATTGTATTCTAATGATAATATTTCAATATTTTGTTCCATTCTTATTTTAATGATTCCGAAAGTAAAATAAATTGCAGATTTTTAATCTTCATAGAGGCCATATAAAGGAGATCGGAATTCAGTGAGGAGTTGCGAAGGTTCAGTTAAATGGAGGCGAATAAGTAAGGAGATGTTTAGTGCCGACCGCTGCTTATAATCATCCGCTACGCATAATGAATGCGCCGCCAAGTTTTCTGTAAGAGGATGGGAGTGTTTTCTTACACACTCCTATTAAAGAGAGAAGAGGATTAAGAGATGAAAAGGCAATGGTAACTTAAGGTGTTATGCTTAACACAAAAGTATAAATATTTAAATCATGCCAGTGTCCTGTAAATTCGTGATAATTTCGCGATCGAATAGTCCTATTGGTGCATCAGCTGCAGCAGCTCCTTGCTTTACCATTCCATTTTACAATTCTAGGATGTGACCGGTTGCACATAATTGCAAGCGGGACTTCCAATCGTTTCTATTGGCTGTATTACTTTTCAAAAAACCTTTGTCCATTATTTGATATAAAGACAAACATTTTTAATAATAACTTCTGTACATTTTGTCTTCTGTGTTCTGCTCTGTATAATATTTTGCTCACTACTACACTAATTTTGTATTTTAGAAGGCTTGAATTCGTTGGTCGTAGTCGTAAAAGATGAAAACGTTACCTAGCGTGTTGTTGCCTCTTACTGGTAACAAATAAAATACGGAACGTAGTAAAAGGCAGCTCGTATAAGTGGAAAAGCCGTTACGTGACTTATACGTGATGCTATCGAACGTGACGCCACGTAAATGTCCAAGACATAACTTGATTTACAGCTGAATTAAATTTCTGGCTAAGCCGTCTGAATAGGAAATATGCAGCAAAGTTTAAAAGAAAAATCTTGAAAGTTGTAAAAATAATATTATAATATGTGGTATTACTAATCTGGTGAAAAGATGAAAAAAAAAAGAAAGTGTTACATCTTTGTTTTTTCATTTACTTTTGCTAAACAATAATAACAATATAATAATAAATAATAAAATAATATCGACCATATAAGAGGCACTACAGAAAGACGGTTTAAAGAGTAAACGTACCCCATGAGCACGAATTCGTAGATGTATAGTTCAAAAGGCCAGGATCGTGATAATGGAATTCAAACTCTTTGCCTATTGATCTTATTTACTGGAACGGTCTCTAGCTGATTGACTCGAGGAGTCCGTTAGCCACAATAGTAATCGTAAAGAAAGGTACCTGTTCTAGTATCTCTGGATGCATGTGTCTCTTGTTGATAAGCTGTTAATAGAAGTGCGTCGTTATCAGGCGTTCACATGACGTAAGTGGACATCAATTTTGTGTCTAGTGATATTTTAGTGGGTCGATATAACCCACTCCTGATCACATAGTATACGTTCTCATAGTAAATAAATATACATAAATCCTACATATAAGTTTCCATCGACCACCTAGATAGAGGTTATTTAGCAGTACCTGAAGTGAATGTGTGGCCGCCCCTTACCTAATTCAAAGAGTAAAGAGAGCTCCAATGCAGGTCAGCTGTACTGTTGAGGTCCAGGCAAATAAAATATCGGTATCCATTACCGTTATGAGATTTCTAAGCCGATATTTTATTTGCTACAACTTCAATCTATTTTTCTCATGAAGAAAATTACTTTCATTTCATTTTAAATATCCGTGTTTTTAAAAATGTACTTTGAGTTTGTATGATGACACAATTTAAGAAATAAATAAGTTGTTCGTTATGCTCGTTATATATATTTATCAAGACTCGGAACGGAAGAAAAATATTGTGAACTTCGATTGACATGTTTCTAAAAAAAAAATTAAAACTATGTTAGAAATTACCATCTACGACACTTGTGTAATATTAGTTAAATTTTTACAAATAAAACCAATTATAATTTTAAATGTAACAATATATTTGCTTATTTGCAATATATACAATAAGAATGAAAAGTGTTGATGTTGTATTAAAATAGTTTATTAGCACTAGCTTGGAAGCTCGACTGCGTTTTTGTGCTTCAAGTTCGCTCACGTCAAGGCTCTTGTCGAAAACATTCACATTGTTGTACTGAATATCTTCGTACTTACGGGATATTGCTGGAATAAGATACTTTTCTTAAATATTTTATCGAGAGAAAGAGATATACAACAAATAACATGACATTTTTTTTCTTCCTGACAAAGGATTGCGACCACATGTATATAATTAGACATTTCATAAACGCACGATGTGAACTGAAATATGATTGTGACTCAAATGTTTGAATGATTCCTACAGTTCAATTGCTGATAGTTTATAAAATGTCTAGTCTAGTTCGATTGTTAACTGACAATGTTCTCAATCGGTCGGTGACATATACATACTTAGATATAATAAAAAAAGTAAACGCTCACGCCTAATATCCAGGGGGACTAGCCAGAGATTTTATTTAGAGTAAGAAGGTGAACAAGCCAGAGAAGAGAGACTAGTAATAATAATAAACTGTATTACAAATGTTGTCCAGTAACAAATACTTTTAGCGTGGGAAATACCCCGTAAATTAAAAATAAATAAATATACACAGGTTTAAAAATATATATGTTTTAAGTAAACATTATCAGAAACAAAACTAAACTTTGCTTATTCAAAACGTGCACAATGAATCTCACATGATTTGAAATATAATTTTACATACATGTTGATGGTACACTAATTACAAGAAAATACGTTTTTTTCTAATTTCCTACATAATAACGAAAAGGGCCGACGAGATTGCATGGATCGTTATTGACTTTTATATTCCTAACGATTCTCGTGAATGGGTAATATATGATTTTTATTGGTTTTTTTACTTCAACTTACATTTCTTAGCTTTTATGTTTTCTTTTACTAGCTGTCTACTATTCATGAGTTGGAGGATTTTGTTTACTGGTACTATATAGTCTTAAAAAAAAAAAACTTATTCCAGAGATTAAGCTTTTATGTTCATAATGAAGTCCAGAAAAAGAAAGGAAAAAAAAGAAAAAAAGAAAAACAGTGAAAGATATGGCATGATGATATCTAGGACCAGATTCTCCCAGAATAGAGAAACCTGCACAGGTTGGAGGCCTCGGTCGAAGGGAATGCAGAAACAAATAAAGAATTTTACGTTTTTTTTTTTCTGAAATGACTGTGAACAAATAAAAGGCTTAGAAAATAATGAAAAGTGTTTGTTATTTATGTTTACTTATTAATTAAAATACCAAGTATTATAATGCTACATACTGATAATAAAATAGGAATAATAATATTAGATTATTATATTATATATGTGTATTATAATGATCATCTTACGATATAACTTTATGGTGCCGTCGGTGTCTCCGAGCGAATTTTTTGATACGCAAGTGTAAGTACCGAAGGAATCTTTGTTCACTCTTTTAATTTTTAATTTCATGTCTACTTCATAGCCTTGATCAATAGCTTGTATATCATATTTGTTGTCGTCTGTAAGAAATAAAAAAAGTTCAAAATTCAGAATTAGGCTTAACGTATAATAATAATCGTTCATAAATAGTACTTACTGTGAGATATGATACGGCCATTGAAGGTCCAATAATTAATAGAATTAGGAAAAGCTTCCGAATGACATTCTAATACAACCGATTCGCCGTCCATACCTCCAATAAGTTGATTCTGTATAGTCATTATTGGAGGAACTGTAAAAAATGATTCAATAAATTTCTAAAACATTTTCTTCTATGCAATTAAATATTTATTAAATACTCATTTCGATTCCACGACGATACACGACTATCAATAATCAATGCGTAGAAAATTAAAAAAATTAAATCACTGGATAAGTAATGATTTTTTATGGTTAATTGGTCATAGATAATTACAAATAACTTTAAGATTTATAAAAAAAAACTTAAATGATAGTTTTTATTTGTTCGGTTTATTTTGTTTAAACAACGATTTTCGATAGTTCATGGTTGTTCGTTACGAGCGGAAATTGAATGCGATTCCCAGCAAGGAAGTATAATATCTGTAGTACATTTAGCGAGAAAAAATACGATACTTAATAGGTGTGAGCTGTCAGAATTATCATTCTAAATTTGACAAAGTATGAACAATAAGACTAATGGTGCTTGGAATTATTGTAATAAAAATAAATGTTTACTTACAATGTACAATTAATGTTATTCTTTTGCTAACTGTAGGAGGCACACCATTGCTCGCTATACAGAGATAAGCGCCCATGTGCAAACGCGATATCTTCACTATTTCTACCTTGGACCCGCTTATTGAATGATCTGTAAATAATATTCTGGGACATTATTCACACACACACACGGCCATCTGATCCCAAACTAAGCAGAGCTTGTCCTGTGGAAACCAGATAACTGATATACTACACATATTAATACTTTTATTTTGTAAATACATACATATATAGATAATTACACCTAGACACAAGGCAAAAAGACATGTTCATGCACTCAAATGTTTTTCCTGTGAGGGAATCGAACACACAACCTGCGGCGTGAGAGGAAAGTATCTTACTACTGCGCCAACTAACCAGTCAATAATAATAATACGTAGAAAATGAATAAAATAAGCACTTTGTATTGTGACTATGTAGAGATTTCGGATCCGTTTGACTTGGTTCTGATCTCTTTGGCTTCTACGCCCATACATCTATGCATAGATGGACTTTATTAGCCAAACTGATCGATATAAGTTCGTCCAAGATTTTCAGTACTGCCACATATGTAGTTTTGCAATATAAATCCCCTTCTTAATCTTTCTTAATTCATTGTTTCAACACGCCGGTTTAAGTATTGATGAAAAAGTGATTTTTTCAAGCAGAAATCACTTGCGTATTTTACTCATTCGTCATCTCCCCTACCCTTTTCTCATTTGCGTAGGGTTGGCACAGTTATGAAATAGCGCAAAATAAACAAAATATGGTATAATAAAACGTAAACAGAAAAAAGTAATTTTTAGTTATTTTAGTTATTGTAAGAATTTTGGATTTTTAATTTAGTTTTTTTTTTAAATAAAATCTAACAAAGAACAAAGGTTCTATCTTAATAGAATTGAATGGAATAGGAAAAAAACTATTAGTGTTGTTTTTCTTTGTATTTGTTTAGTTGTAATTTCGAAGTTAATTCACATAACTTAAATTGTTGTTGCTCTTTTCAGAATTAAGACTTACGGTCGTGAGAGCTTTAATGCATGTTCAGGATGTAGTTGCCGAGGACTTTTCTCTGTATAACATAGTTCTTGGAGCGTTGCTTTTAATATAAAAAGTTTCATAAGTTTAACTTTTTCATTCGCACATATACTTTCTTCGGTAAAACTTGTTAATAAATATTCCAAAATGTATTTTACATAGTTACTGTCACAAAATAATATAAGTTATACGAGTAATACAATATACACATATATATATATATATATATATACACATATATAT